>JACCGJ010000936.1:0-25396 GCA_013407085.1 Atriophallophorus winterbourni
TGACGATGTCATCTAGCTTGATGACGAAACGTCCTACTGTTACAATGCCAGCTCAGCGAACACACAACACAGAACATCCAATCCCTGAGCTACAAGTATTCGCTTCAATATCAAACAATTTCGGGCGAGACACGCTCAAGTATGCCAGACGATGGGAAACATACAGCCACAGAGCAGCATCAACGAACGAACAGCTTTTCTTTCTACACGAATGCCAACGGAACCGACTAACACCGAAATGCTTACAACGTCGTCCCCCCCTCAATCATCCACGTGCCAAAAAACTAATGGAGAAACAAAATCGCGAATGGATTTCCATGATGATCACAGATGCCCACGAAAGACTGAAGAAATACAAAGCTATAATAAATGAAGAACGGGCGAGGTGCGACGTCCACATTGGGCAGCAACTAACAGATGACCTGGAGAAAGCAATTAAGATAACAACGAGCCGAGCAAAAATGAAGAAGCGAAGAACACTTGACCTGAAATCGCAAAGAATTAAGCCTAATGAATGGGATAATTACGCAGAAATCTGGGTGAGGAACCTCTCAACAAAGCAATTGACAACAACCGATGAACGGGTGCTTGCGAAAGGACTTAACTTTAATTATCGGGATGCCGACGCAAGTGAATTCTTAGCGGGTCTGGAGGACATAATCAAATCTCAGGATCTGGATCAGGAAACAAGAGAAAATGTTCGGCAGAAAATTATTCCCGCATTGCAGAGAAACGTAGAACACCAGATGTTTAGCTATGCGGAAAGGAAAGCCATCAAACAACTTAAGAACGACCAGAACATAGTCATTTTACCCGCAGACAAAGGGCGAATGACGGTAGTCATGGATAAAGCTGATTACATTGAGAAAGCTGAAGAACTATTGCGGGACACGACCACCTACCGACAAGTCAGTGAAGATGAAACGAAACGACTAGAAAACAAGATTAACGCTGCCCTCAAGAGACTGAAATTCAAGGCACAGATTACCAGTGCCGAGTACTTCCGAATGAAACCGGAAGATTCCTCAATCCCGCGATTCTACGGTTTACCAAAGGTGCACAAAGAAGGTATCCCACTGCGTCCAATTGTTTCACTGCCGGGAGCACCCACGTATCGATTGTCGAAAGAACTACGAAGAAAACTCCTATATCTCGTCAGAAGCTCGGACCACTCCGTACAATCGGCAGAAGAATTTCTCAGAAAATTGCAAAACGTGAAGATTACTGAAGACGAGCTGATGGTCTCCTTCGATGTCGCCGCCCTATTTACGTCGATCGACCTCACACTCGTCAAGCAAACAATTTCATCGCTGCTAACGGAACACGGAACAACGTATGGTGGAAATCGAGTCACTCATGAGGACCTAATGACGCTCTTGGACCTTTGTCTCCACACTCAATTTAAATACAATGGAAAATTGTATGAGCAGATCAAAGGAACCCCAATGGGGTCACCTATCTCTGGACTGATAGCAGAAGCAGTAATGCAGAGATTGGAACGCATTGCCATTCCTCTAATAGAACCGAAACTTTGGGTACGCTACGTGGACGACACCTTCGTCATAATAAAGAAATCGCAAGTAGAATACGCTCATAGACTACTGAACTGCGTCTTCACAGGAATACAGTTCACAAAAGAAACTGAAATCAACAGGTGCCTACCGTTCTTGGATGTCCTTGTAACTAGAAGCGACACAGGATCCCTCAAAACAAGTGTCTACCGAAAGCACACACATACGGACCAAATCCTAAACTTCAAAAGCAAGCATCCGATTGCACACAAAAGGAGCTGCGTACGAACGCTATTCAACCGAGCGAAGACGCACTGCAACTCGTCTGAAACGCTGGTAGAGGAAGAAAGATACCTTTTCAAAGTCCTGAAGAAAAACGGCTACCCGAAAAGCTTTATACTAAGATACAAATCGCCAGGAAGCTTGCCTACGGAGCAACCAAACGCACAGGTCAGTAAACCTTTACCTTACATTGAGAATGTTTCATAAATCGCTGCAAGAGTACTACGACCACTCGGAATCAATGTTGCACACAGACCTACGCAAACACTCCGCAATCAGCTGTGCAAATTGAAAGATAACTTGAAAGAAGAAGACCAAAACAAACGTGGTTTACAAAATCCCATGCGCGGATTGTGAGATGCATTACGTGGGACAAACTGGAAGGAGGCTGGGTACCAGACTGAATGAACACCAATCAGCGGTAAGGAGGCACGACTACAAATCGTTACTATCAATTCACGTCGATCAAGAGGGACACCAAGTTAACTGGAATGGAACCAGAGTCATTGCAAGGGGACGCACGCGCCACATACGGGAATTCCTCGAGGCGTGGCACTCCACAACGCGGTCATTGAATCAACACGTTCAATTGGATGACATGTATGTGCCAATGAGGAACCGAACATTAAGACGCGTGACCTTGAGAACAACCAATGACGAGGGAATGAACAGAACGGTGGGCGAATAAAATCAGAAAACACGACGGTTGCGAACACTTCGCAAGAAGTTCAGCTGACGATGTCATCTAGCTTGATTACGAAACGTCCTACTGTTACAATGCCAGCTCAGCGAACACACAACACAGGAACAGGGTTTTCCTTCCTAAGATGAAATGGCTTCCGTAGCCACTCGTGCAGGCCATAAGCTGGACTTGGTTGTCAGAGGCTATTTGAGACGCGCGCCATATGGGAGCGTTTTATAGACAGTGGGAGCTTATCCCCACTGCCACCCCCGGCTATGACAACCTTTGGAGCCGGTATATTGAGTGGTGCCGAACCATTATTAAACGAGTCTCAAGCATTACAGACCAGTTATCATCTGCATTTCTTCCAGTCCATGGCCTTTCGGTTTCTAATATTCACTGACAAAAATTCATTCCGTCGATTAATGCGATGAAAACGGGTGTCAAGAGAACAGAACCAGTGGACATCTTTCGTTTGGACCGACAAGGTTTCGCAGTCGAATCGCTCGGGTACTATAGCTGACGGTTCGCAAACGCTACCGCTACTTTGTGTACATACTGCGAGATGTCGTCCTCAAACTGAGGGCAAGTAGAAACGTAACTGTCCAGTTAAACTAAGCTATCGATCGCTTCAAAATTAAATTCAAAGACACAGAGATGGTGGAAATGTATCGATCTACGAGGATTTGATCAATAGAGGTTGTGGGCCTACGTGGACATTAAACTATATTGCGCATTAAGTGAACGTGACAGGTGGGGTGTAACAACACGTCCGGTGTTCAAATTGGAGTGGGCAGCTGAATACCCTTCATATTATTTCAAAGCTATCGACTTTGTTTTCCTGGTATTACCGTCAGGGGAGGGGGCAGTGATGATGATAAACCACGGTCAAACAAAGACAAATACGATATGCATAATGAATAGCACTAAGCGCACAAAGGTTCTTCAAAAGTGAAGATGCTGCGATGAAGCTGTTGTGAGTGTTGTAGTTGCATTCTATTTTACCTCGTTTGAGACTTGAAAAGGAGCGCTGTAAGTGTCTTTGAGATTCTGTCCAGTCTCTACTCACTGTTTGTATCATGCAAGCCCATTGACTAAAAGAACGTTGAGTCAATGAACACTAGTTCACGCGAAATTTACAAGAGATGCTTTCTGATTATATGAATCGGATGATTACAAGACTCCATCTGACGAAGGGGCAAGATTATTCGTAACACTACAATGTTTACGCTAGTCTATGGGGATGTAGCTGCTCAAATCAGAATATATATCATCATTGATGGATTTCAATTTAGCTAGGCATACAATACCAATCCAGATGCCGCAATAAATCAGCCGTCATCAAACGGATTTCTGAGTAGACCACTTAGCAATCAGTCATCAGCTGTTCCGAACAAGCAAAGATCCTAATATCGAGATTAAATATCGAAATGTGTAATGGTATGGTATGGTATGAAAGCACAAGCCTGATCCAGGCAAAGTGTCGCACAGTCAGAGACTGCACGTGGGCTAAGATACTGTCAGGTTGCCCTGGCCTAGACAGATATGAGGGCGGAATAGAAATAGAAATGGTAGTGAGACTCCAGCGTGTTTCAGGATGCAGCTCACTACCGTTGGCCAATCAATTTATCACGATGTTAGCCGTACAGCACGGAAATGCTGCACGATTGCACATCCGTGCAGTGTGTAAAGTCTGCGATGTACAGATATCGAAATGATAGCGAACAGTAAGCTGCGAAGATCTCGTCGCCAGTCGCGTGGGGGTGGGGTTAAGAATATGCGTCGCCCAGGTGGCGCAAGTCGTATAAAGGACCAGCAAGATAGCACACCCAATGAGAATCAAGACTGGAACGATGCACTTGGAAACAAGTCAACATTAATCAAACGTGGATGTCACACGACGATCAATCCAAAGTTCGATGGGGAATGTCGTCAAACAGAAAATCGAGTCCACACTCAATCAGATTCCAAGTGTTGGTGTCAGTGTATAGACATGATCTAAAAAACCACACACTAATCACTAGAATGATGTGAGATAAAAGTACTCAGGAATCAGGTGAGATTAAAACCCGGACAGAAACAACAAACACTCTTACCTGGGCACCGTGTTTCGGGTCATACAAATCTACACCAGAACCATCGGGATGCGGCAATCCGGCGGGGTCCCGTCCAACAATGTAGAATTGAACGCCCGCAAACAGACGCGTTCGGGCATGCCACTGGACTTCGCGTGGGCCAGCATATAGCATGGGGGAGGGGAAAATGGACACCAGAGTAGTTCGCGGATCCAGCACGCCATCTTGTAAACACGCCGCGTGTTGTAACATGCGTACGCTGAGCGGAACGTCATCGGATTTGGTCCATCCACCGAGTGGGTGGAGAAGGAGGATCGGGTTGCGAAAACCATGCTCCTGGAGCAGTTGTCGGCGAGTCTCCGTCATCAACAGGGCATGGCCGTTGTGTACGGGGTTGCGAAGTTGAAACGCAAACACACAATCGGCCTGCAAGGGCATGAAAACACAGCAATCAATCCGTAATTACTAGGAAGTACCTATAATGGACAAGGGTATTGCAAAAAAGTGCTCATTTGAATGTGTTTCTATCACGCACACCCCACGAGGTTTTGTGGTATTTGCACTCATCAAGTAAGGATAGTACGATCAAGATCCGCGTGTCTAGAGTGGTGCAGCTTTAATTTCTATGTTTGCAAATAAACTGTCGATAAAGAACTTGACACTGAGTGGTTCTATACGAATTAACACCTGATTCGCTCAAGGAAAACACACGTCAGATTGAAATATGGAGTTTCAGGATGGATGCTGAAACTTTATGGACAAACGTCGTAGAAAATGGTGGGAAAATGGTCGGGACTATTCAGAATTGATGGTTACGGGAATTCTCGGGGCTATGTCTTTAACATATGCGTATTACTTGAGTACAAAGGGGAAGAGCTCAGGAGAGACTATAATATGTTTGATTCAAAGAAGACATGCGAAGAGAGCGTAGGTATGCATATGTGTATCTATGCACGTATGTATGTATGTATGTATGTATGTATGTATGCATGTATGTATGTATGTATGTATGTATGTGTGTATGTATGTATGTATGTATGTATGTATGTATGTATGTATGTATGTATGTATGTACGTACATATGTATGTATGTATGTATGTATGTATGTATGTATGTATGTATGTATGTATGTATGTATGTATGTATGTATGTATGTATGTATGTACGTATGTATGTATGCATGCATGCATGCATGTATGTGTGTATGTATGTATGTATGTATGTATGTATGTATGTATGTATGTGTGTATGTATGTATGTATGTATGTATGTATGTAAGTATGTATGTATGTATGTATGTATGATTGTATGTGTATGTATGTATGTATGTATGTATGTATGTATGTATGTATGTATGTATGTATGTATGTATGTATGTATGTATGTATGTATGTATGTATGTATGTATGTATGTATGTATGTATTTATGTGTGTATGTATGTATGTATATATGTATGCTGAAGAAAGCACTTCAGCATGTATCTCATTACCGGTTGAACATTAATACAACACACAGGGCCAAACTGTTGTTTGTATACCAGTTCGTTTTTTTATAAAAATCAAAGGTCGCTCGCATTTGCACACAGCATTCGGCGTTGACAGGACAAGCACATTTTGATTGAAATGATGCCACACACGATCAGACACACTGGTGTGGAGGTGCGAAGGCATTACGATGATTGGTAATCTCGAGCCTTCAAATGATTTGTAGAACACCGCCCACCGGCACAACACAAGAGTAGAAGGAGCGCCGAAAACATCGACGACGACAATCGTGAACCAGTATTAATTCGGGTTTTAGAAGGAATGCATTATAACGGTTCGAGCGATGAGTCGATGAACAAATCAGATCGAAGTTACAACCAGGACAGACAGGTTTCAGGTCGGTGTTGTCGATTTGCCCAAATAAGATCGACGTGTGTTATGTTCTCTGTCTTGTGCGTGACAAACGCGGTTGACCTTGTTGTGTGGGATTCGTGGATGAACGCGATTTGCTTTGGAATGATTGGCCTCAGGGATGTTCGAGACGTAATCTTTAAATGGCCGTGAAACGCGGCGGGTAACATGGTTAATGTCGCACCGATGACCCGAATTGCTCTGATAAATGGCTTGATGGTCGCTGGCTTTCATTAGTTACCGGATGAGCCGTAAGTCGGTCGACAATTCGAAGCAGGTGCAAAGCGTGACGCGTTTGTAATGAACGTTCTGTCCCAAAACTTACAATGCGAAATCCTAGATATAAATCAGTGTGGTTGAAATGGTCATGGGCACACCATCATTACCATAATCTTCATCATGAAGGGCAGACAAAGTGTAAAAAGTAGTTTGTCACGGTAGTTTTACTGAGTGCAATTTTGTGAATTTTTTTCGTTTTTTATGATATAGGATAAAAATGACAGACACACACAATAAACTGTATTGGCGTCACTGACTTCGGTTTGCGCCCATATCGTGTAAGATTTCTAACCAAATTTTAGGTGGATGTTTTGGAACCTAGTTAAGCTAACGAATGTGTACCACTGAAACTAGAAGTAAGAACCAACGATGCGCCATTTCACATTCAACAAAACGTACCTCCATTTCGATCAACTTGGCGTGCAACTCTAGTGGTGTCAATCGATATTTATCCAAACCATCATGCCATTGGATGCGTTCCAACACTTCGAGATCTCCACCGACCAGCCAATCGCCTGACGACAGAATTGCCTTGATGCTTGGGTGATCTGGGTGACAGGTTCCGAAAGTACGGCAACAACGTTCTTCCTGTTGAAAAAATTCACTATCAGAGAGTATATCCAAAAAAACAAGCGGTGTGAGTAGTCTTTCGTTAAAGGTTATTACGGTTGGCTCTGTTAAGATGTTCGTACTTGACAGAGAGCAATAGTGAAATCAAGTTGTGCGAGACTTGTAGAAGTGGATGTAGCGATAGTTGAGCTTTAAAGCAGAGCTCAATCTTATTCACTAGTTTAATTAAGGCTTTAGAACCTTGCGTGGTATCAAAAAGGGTTCGCCTCAGTTTTCTTGTGAGTTCATCCGTTGCTACTACATCAGACCAGCATGCTTTAAATCTCTATTAACGCCACAGTGCGTCCATCGTCTCTTAGTTTACTTAACTCTAAATGTGCCAACGTAAAAATGTTCTTGAGACGTTTTTGGTGGTATGTATGTATAAAGGCACAAGCCTGATATAGGCAAAGTGCCGCACAGTCATAGACTGCACGTGGGCTAAGATACTGTCAGGTTGCCCTGGTCTAGACAGATAGGAGAAAGAAAATAAAATGGCAGTAAGACTCCAACGCGTTTCAACAGGCAGCTCACTACCAGCGGTCAAACAATTTAGTACGATGTTAGGCGCACAACACAGAACTACTATACGATTGCACATCAATGCATCGTTTTAGTGGGGTCCGGGAGGGCATGCTAAATCCGAAACGGAGAGATAAACTCATGCTTTCCATAGAGATGGAACCCACGAGGGAACTGATGGGTCTTTACTGCACTCACATCTCCGCGGCTTTACAGCACCGCCGAGTAGAAAGCCGTGTTGTTTATGTCATTCGGTTGACAGACGAAACATTGTGAACAACATCTCCGATTGAAATGATCATTGAACGAATTCATAGGCAGGAGATGGTTCCAAAATTTGTCATAGCGCGTCTCAAATAGCCTCTAACAACCAAATCCAGCTTCTGACCTGCACGAGTGGCTCCCAGAGCCCGGCGGAACTGCTTCATTCAACAGAAGAAGGGGCGAGGGCGAGTAACTGGCGCCTGAAAACCAGTTTGCTTCGGGCAGATGTAGCTCGTCAGCCAGGGAGGGCATTTCATCTAAGGGAAGGAAAACCCTGATTTTAAACCTCCGCTGCCTTGCGGGATACCCGATCGCGGGAAAGGCTTCGTAAGAAAACCCTGAGGAAAAATCTGAAACAGAGTCTGGCAGACGGTTAGTTGGTGCACACCACCTCTTTTTATAAACTCCCTGTTGCAGGTCGCACTTGGTTGTGCAAAGGCTAGAGAAGCTGGCTCGAGCAAACGCCGAGTGGTGCTGGGGACGCCGCTTTGTATCCAAATTCCCAAGAATCTTCATTGAAGCCGACTCATCCTCCCGAAGGAGATAGTCGCACAAAGTAAAGTAAGTAAGTACTCGAACAAACGCCGAGTGGTGCTGGGGACGCCGCTTTGTATCCAAATGCCCAAGAATCTTCATTGAAGCCGACTCATCCTCCAGGAGGAGATAGTCGCACACAAGTACAAGATGGTGATAGTAAGCTGATGTGAAACAGCACTATTTGCAATCATTTCCATCACACACTAAGTTCTATTTGTGGGGTGTGGCGATATTGGAACGCGGCGTGAGACAGTGGAGGTGTGGTATACATAGTTCAAGATTGGGGGATATTGATTGAAGAAGATTATCGACAACAACATTTTGCAACAGCAGTTTCCCACCCCAGAAAGAATTTCAAAACTCCAATTTATCAAAATTCCATACTTACAGTTTTACAGTGCTGTGCTTTTCACCATAAATCTTGGGTCTTGAAGCTTGAGACTCCAATGCAATTCAAAACATCCGAGAGCTCGTTGGTGAACACCACATTTCGCATACCATTCAATTAAAAAAATCAAGGCAAATGACTTCGAATGAGGAGTGTACAGAAGTGTGCAAAACCAGGCTGGGGCTCCGTCAACCAGAGAAACAAAAATGAATCAAGTGCGTAGTCCAAAACACTCAAAGAACTGGAGATCGATAAACATGATGAATGAACAACACAAAGAACGTGCGCTCCCAAACCAACTCACTTTCCGATGTGGATACCATTCGGGCGCACGAAGCACAGCGAGCACCTTGCCATGATATGTCAACGCAATCGATTTCGCGTGCTCAAGTGATTCCTTCCGTTTCGAGGTCAAAGCCAAAACGATGGGAACCGTGAAGTTTGGAACCGGGTTATCTGTAACGAGCATGCGGTGAATAATCGTACAGTACGTCTGAGCTGTGCAGCTAACACTGTGATTAATTGACTTGCCACCAGTAGTAAGCTACACGTGAAAACACGCTGCAGTCTAACTGCCATTTTTATTTATATTTTCTGTCTTGTATATGTCTAGGCCTGGACAACCTGACATTATCTTAGCCAACGTCTAGTCTCTGACTGTGCGGCACTTTGCCTGGATCAGGGTTGTAATTTTATACAATTCGAATTAGTGCTGTTAAGACAAGGACTCAGAAATTCATGTTTAATTACCAGAAGCATAAGGGAGTCGTTATCATAAAACTGCCAATGTACTAAAAGCATAAAACAACGAGAACAACAAGAAGAAATGTTCTTATGTTGTGAAAGATTATTGGTATCTCACGAGCAAAGAGAGATCTCACAGCGTTTGCTGGCCTTCGCCATTAATGGCGGCGACGCGACGCAGTCGTGCGTGCTACGCTCCACTATGGCTGCGAAACCCAGTCTACCCGTGCGGACGTATTTCTGTTTTTGACACCCGTTGCCTGTGTCTAATTGCTCGCATTCCGTGGCAGTGATGGTTAGAACAGCTTTTAAAAATGCATCAGCACTGCTTACCAACGGCACTCAGTCGCGGAGCACGGTATAAGCTGGAAGGAACGACCAGGAGGCCGGTGTATGAGGTACAGCGGTAGGATGAAGAAATTCACCGTATCACCAATTCAGCTTATTGTGTGTCATATTTTTTAATATATCATTGCATCCTATTTCATAAAAATATAAAAACAGAAGAATCCCAATATCCCATGGAGTGAAACCACTTTTGTATTCCGCTTGCCTACTGTTTACACATTTAGTCATCTGCATATCCTGGGGTACACCCGATAGTTTACAATCGGATTATTAACTTGTCGATGTAAGCTGTTGATCCGTCCAATTATGGTATGAAAACACAAGCCTGATCCAGGCAAGGTGCCGCACAGTCAGAGACTGCACGTGGGCTAAGATACTGTCAGGTTGCCCCGGCCTAGACAGATATGAGCAAGAAGAAAAAAACAGGAAATGGTAGTGAGACTCCAGCCTGTTTCAGCATACAGCTCACTAACTCTGGCCAATCAATTTAGCACCGTGTTAGCCGTACAGCACGAAGTACTGCACGATTGCACATCAATACACCAGTTCAATTGGACTGAGTTGAAACACTTTTGATAGTGTACACATTGTACGGCTATCACGTCTAAGTATACAGGAGCAGATAAATTTAAAAAATGTATATACAAGGCTTAATTGCTTTCCAACAAACCTGAATTCAGTGACCAGCTTAAACTGTTTTCAAAGACAACTAGGTCTAATAAGCATGCATATTTTGTGAGCGCAGAGGTTGAAGCAATCAAAGGAAGTATCCCTACATAAGCGAATCTGCACCACCAAGGACAGCAGTAGATTCAAGCATTTATGGTCACCAAAAGCACATAGCTTCATATCATAGTAAATATTTGTTCATGAAAAAGAAATAACAAATAATCATGTAACGTCACGTATAGTCCAGTTGAATGCTTACCGTGAGTCAATACGCAGGTGTCGTTAAATCGTTATGCAACATATAAGTATCCATGTTTCGAGTTAAAGTTTCGACGCTAGGAGCAATGACAATAGTTTCAGGAAGGGCATTCCAGACACGTACAGAATAAAAATATCACCCACATGTAATATGGGAATGGGGAATTTGCAGTGTCGCTGAGTGGTTGCGTGTATGTTCCGATTCACGGCATTACACCGGTAACAAATACCAAATGCTTAGCTGTCATATAATGACGAAATAATAGAAGCCAAAAGAGATGGGAACTTCAAAAGCTACCGGGAGAAGAGTCAGCACAGACATATTGAGATAGAGCGCTTATATTGAGAATGAAAAATGCATTTAAACACATTTTTGATCGAGTAAATCTACCTCAATGCAGCTTTCTGACTGCTTTCACTGCTAAGAAGCACGCATCCAAGATTAAATAAACATTCCAAAAAGACGCCCACAACAAGACCACCAATAAGAAAGATTTTTAGCTATATACCAGAAATTGAGAAACTTCCGAGATATTGGATTGCCGAGACCCCAGCCGGAAAGACGAACGCCGACGTCTTTAGTGGCCTATGCCACGTGACATACACAAACTGGGATGTTCTGTCGCGAAGAGAATCAGATTCAGAAATCGGTGGTGATTGGCAATGAATCATTGTGAGAATGACCAATCTGTTTATTCGTTGATGGGTTACGGTTGTAAACTACTTAAAATAGCACAAACAGTTACTTAATAGATATAAGTAGTCTGCAATGTGAAATCAGATCAGTGACAACCTGCTTAGACTACATCTGAGTTTGTATGAAACCCCAAGGGTGATCCAAGCGAAGTGGCGTAAAGCCATAGTAGGTAGGTTGCCCGGTACTGGACAGCTGTAAGAAGCTAAACTTAAAATGGTAGTGAGACTTTAGCGTGTTTCCGTATGTAGCTTAGCACCGGTGAACAATCAATTTAGCAGTGTTGGCTGCGCAGTACAGAAGTACTACACGATAACACATCAGTGAAAACATTATTAATTATGAGGTTCACCTATGATGGACAAGCTTGTGTGGTGTTATTTGAAAAAAATGAATGCCTAATCATTTGACCTGAAATGTAAATCGAGGCACAATCGACATATGAGAAGGAAGTGGGTGACGTGAGTAAAGCTGTACGAGCGGCACGTGCTACGTCGTTGATGAAAATGATGATAACACTGTTGAAGACGTTGAATAAGAGGGTACTAGAAAGAGTATGACAACAATGAAGGTGTATAAATTGAAAATGTAGCAACACGAATGGAAACCGAAAATTGTCACAAACTCACCGTCTGTCAAAAGCTGTCCGAAATACAACACTTGCAAAAACTCCTTCTCGCGCATGAAACCTCGGAGAGGCGTAGCCCAACCTTCGGCCAACACTTGAAGCCACTCAGTGTCCAAACGGGTTAGTTCCAGTTGTGGTAACGTGACGGCTTCATCGCGCAGCTTTTCCAACCGCCTAGGATCACGCACGAAAAGTTCCCGAGGGAGTGGACCACCGAATGGATTCGTGTCTCGCATGCTTGGTATGACTTTCTGTGTGGGGAGCATGCGTTTGATGAAGAGAAATGATTTCAAGGCATTGAATTTAGCCATTTCGAATGTGTGATACAATGGAATGGCCAATAGAGAAAACGAACCAAACGATAAGCACCTCACAGATCCGATCATTCGTCCACGTTTGGTGAGAGGACTGACAAAAATCGTTACGCACATTGACTCGATTTTTTTACTTCGAGCTTCCGACGGGTTGTAGTGTTATGCAAAGTGTCAAAAGTGACATCCCTTCTTCGATGTGTTGCTCATATCCCCCGAAATTACACTCCACAACCGGTTTCTGGCTGTTTGCCGTCATCAGGTGGAGACAGTAAGATTAGGTTCAGTGAGCCTTGAAACAGTGGAGAAATGGTAAACAAGGTTATACTTGTATGCCGCTGTTGCACAGGGTTCGTACAACGAACCACGATGTTCAAACACAGAATCACATAGTGATTCGTGGTCAAGCACTCAAGGCGCTTATGAATGACAAAGCTGATGTGTTGCTCATATCCCCCGAAATTACACTCCACAACCGGTTTCTGGCTGTTTGCCGTCATCAGGTGGAGACAGTAAGATTAGGTTCAGTGAGCCTTGAAACAGTGGAGAAATGGTAAACAAGGTTATACTTGTATGCCGCTGTTGCACAGGGTTCGTACAACGAACCACGATGTTCAAACACAGAATCACATAGTGATTCGTGGTCAAGCACTCAAGGCGCTTATGAATGACAAAAGTAATGTAAGTAAACTTCATCACTTGGCATAGTTTAGACGGGTTAAACTAAAAATTTGTTTTGAAAAACTGCTTCAAGGCTCACTGAACCCGATCTTACTATCTCCACCTGACGACGACAAGCAGCCAGAAACCGGTAGTGGTGTGTAAGGGATGGGGATGTGAGCAACACATTACTTACGTAATTGATGTTAGCACAGAGAATAAGATTTGTCCTCGATTGACTGACATAATCCCACAGCCCTAAATGATTAAACCCAACGGACAGGGTGCTGCTCTGTCGCAATTGTTTTCGCAACTACGGCTGACGCCTAGTTTACACTTTGATATATAAGAGAATTGGAATGACACATTTTCCTAACATGTGAGGCGACAGTGCGCTCGAAACCTTGACCATTCGATTGAAAGTCGAAAGGTCGAATCCCAATACGATTGAAAATTTCGGAAACTTTTTTTCAAAAATGTTTAATCTTAGCCCCATTAGTTGTGCACTTGAATAGATGTTAGCACCAATGTCAACCGATGTTGACCGTGCTCATTTGTATCAAATTTATGAGAATCAGCGAATCGACCACTGATCGTAGTCATGCATACGCGACTTGACCTCCTCTCCGGTTACTATAGGCTGCTCAACGGTTACGGTTGGAGTGCTATTTAATCTGGTATGACAAAGCTTCATGTCAAAAGCGAAACGTAACCCAAAACATGCTCTAACCGATTACATATAAATTTCCCCCATTTTGAATAAACGATTATCTGACACACATACCAATCAATTGCTGTCCAGGTGTTACATGGAAAAATTGCTAAACCTGTCCCGGGGTTTAATCACTTTGAGCCCAGCTACCTGATGAGGAATTGAATAACGCGTTAACTAATCAGCCAGTTGGTTTCTCGTAGCCCGATAAATTGTGAAGTTAAGTGAGAAATGAATTGTTCCGTAAGATGCGTTACAAGCGAGGTGGCTTGCACGTGCATTCCTGAGTACCCTAACTTGAAGAAGAGCGTTTCGATTTGGTTACGATGAAGAAAGCAGAAACATGTCGCGCTAAACGATGAGGACCAAACCATTGCGAGATTTAAAAAAACAATTCGGAAGCAATCTGCCAAAGTGTTGGATTAAACGTTTTTTTCTTGGTGCCACTTTCAACGAAACCGTGTGTCGATCAAGCAATACCAACGGTATCGGAACTACCAACGTAGATCGATAATGAACGAGACCGTATCATAAGCCTCATAGAACAATCGAGAATGTTTACGTTTTCGAAAAACAGTCGGCGTTTATGTGCGAAATTTGCTGTTCGCGGTGCAAGTTTAGGTTATTTCGTGGAGTTGAACGCGACATCAATTCAGCGAACACTTTTTGAATTGGGTTAACAGGATGAGAGGGAGAAAATGCAACCGGGCTATTCAGAAAACGTAGTAAACTGGCTCACGTAGAGAGCAGTGTTAACCGACCGAGTTTAAAAGATTTCGCGTCTAACTTCGCCCAATGAACCGCATCCGTATGGATGACAGTTTAATCGGCCTGTATCGAATTAATGAGATTTTCAGACGGATGTCGATGTCTCGTGCCGAGCGAATTGAGGCACATAACACGATTTCGTTAGAATCAATCAATTGACACATTCACTCACTTTCAGAAGCTTGAACTGAGGGAATAGAGAATGGTAAAACGGATTACAAAAGTACACGCGATCACGGAGAACAAGCAAAGATCACTCGGATTAGAGACAGCAAGTTAGCGGACAGAATGGCAGGAGACGTTTTCGCTAAACGTCGATCGAAAACATGCATTCGATAGAAAATAAATATTGGGTTAAGCGAAAAAATTCGCATTCGCACGCCAACTTGTTCAATGACGTAAACGCAACGCACATGTAGTAAAACGCAGAATCAAACAAACTATTGGTAGTTGGATGCATTTCTATCACACGACCAACGGCCGGTTTCGTGCTGTTTGCATTCATCGGGTAAGGGAATTACGTATGATCACGATCGGTGTGCTTTGAAATTTGAAGAATCGTGTGAATTTTGAAGCCACTGTTGGATAAGACACGGCTAACCTGTTTAATCACGTGAATGACACATATCACAAAAATCCAGTAATCCATGGGAACGCTCATGAGCTGTAACGCATTTATATATGCATTGTGTACTCGCGTGTCTATACAAGGTACGGTATGAAAGAATAAGTCTGATCCAGGCAAAGTGCCGCACAGTCAGAGAGTGCACGTGGGCTAAGATCATTATCATCATAGACCGCATTACACCGGTAGCACGTACCGAATGCTTGACTGCCATAAATCAATGAAAAAGTAAAATCCTAAAAGATGGGGAAGGGTGGGACTTGAATAGCTACGGATTCTATAGAAGAGTAAGCACAAACAAACTGGGACGAGGTGCCTGCACCTCGAATGGAACATGCATGCAAACAAGTTTCGTGAACGAGTAGAGCGACATCAGCATGGCAGCTTCCTTGTGTCTTTCACTGTCGTGCATCATAACAAGCTTTTCTCTTCACTCCGCTTGACGAGGTTAAGCAAACACACCAAGAAGATGCTTAGTGCAAGACCGCCATTGAACACGGTTAAGATACCGTCAGGTGACCCAGGCCTAGACAGACATGAGGAAGAAAAAAGAACAGGAAATAGTAATGAGACTGCAGCCTGTTTCAACATGCAGCTCACAATCTCTGACCAATCAATTTAGCACTGTGTTAGCTGTACACCACAAAGTACTGCACGATTGCACATCTGTACCGAATTACAAACGCTTCAGCTTATTCAACTAACGGGTTGAACGCGGATTGAAAGTGGGCCACTCGCAAACACTGCAATGCACACTCCAACCACGAATTCTTACCCATTCCGGCGATAACTTACGTCTCTCGTTCGACAAAGTAGATTGCGAAAATGTGACTTGGGGAGGATTTTTCAACGAGAAACGGAATGCAAGTAACCGCGTGCACAATCCAAAAAGCTAAGTGCGTGTGTGCGAGTGTGTGCGTGGCTTAAATCTGGGTATATAGGTCATGGTCGACAAAACGCGGAACAATAGAAAGCGACTCAGTTACTGGAATTTAGAAACAAGAGGGTGTTGGCAAGAGATGTGTGGCTTGAGACAACGAGCGTAGTGCAAACAGGCCAGGGTTGTGAGAAGCAAAACTGTCCAAGAAAGTCGGTGCGGGTGGGTCGGAAGATGTTTGCGATGTTATTTATCAATGATACGTTTACGACAACGTGTTGGCGATCCAAATGTTACATGTTATCGTGATTTGTGAGGGAGTTTCCAATAAAACTGTTGGATTTTTAACAGCCACGGTTGAAACAGGAAAAAACTGGGTCTAATCGAACATCATGCTTAATTTCAGCAAACCGACCTGTTCAGACTTGGTATATGAGAGGTGAGAGAGTTCTAGCAAGCAAGCAAACAGGGCGAGACACATATATGATAATTCAGTGCGATTGTTTTCAGTTCGTGAATGACTTGATGAGTTTGATGCAGGTGAAAGTAGAGAAATTCTCTTGCGAACAATCGCTAAGGTTGCACATCGGGATCGAGTGAATTTGATGACAAGACACATGTTTTAAGACCACAAAGCGCTATCAAATCTAACATATTCGTTGCGATGGGATTATTATGATTTCTATCATCACATTACATTGAAATCAAGTATCGACGCTTGACTGCCACACAACCAGATGCGAAGTGCATTAGCGATGAGTGTAGCTAATCAAGAACTTTCGGATGAGAAGCAGAACAAAACAAGAATAGGAAGCGCCGAAAGGAACAACGATGATAATCGCGAAACCGTACCAATTCGGGTTTCAGAAGGACTGCGTTAGAACGTAATAAACATTCTGTTCGAAAACATGTTGACTTGTCACTCAATAGATTGCGTGTACACGATAGAGTACAGTACAGTATACACTACTTTGTGTTGTGCAAACGTTAGTGAACTGCTGGCTGAAAGACTCTGGAGACTCGCTATCATTTCCATTTCTGTTGTTTCTCCAATATGTATAGGCCTGTGAAATCTGGCAGTATCTTAGCCCATGTGTAGTCTATAAGTGTGCGGCATTTTGTCTGAATCAGGCTTGTGCTTTAATGCATATACATACAGTATGTGTAGAAATCGGTAAGATGTGCTCGCCAATGTATAGATGACCGTGCAGATAAACCGGACTGAGGCGCCTACGTATAGAGCGTAGGTTTGCAGAGCAATAAATAGCATTCATGCGGTGTACACCGCCTTTCGTGGACTACAATGCGATTTGCGAGGTTTTTGAATAGGGTACATGTCACACCGCAGCTAAGTCACCCACAGGTCTGCAGTAAACTTGATCCGCTGACAATAAAGCGTCTTCGAAAGTCGATGAACCTGGTAATAAACGTTTGGGCATCTTTAATACACTCCTGTCGTGACCAAACAATGTATATGTCGTAAAAATTCCATTTATCGAACGTGATTCGAAAATGTACAGACAAGCATCAACCGAGGATAGTCAGATAAAGTGACGGGGATGAAGAGAGCGATAGGGGCACTGGTGTAGAATCCAAATCAAAAGCTCTCAGATGATCTACACGATGTAAGAACACGAAGCGCCAAAAGGCCAGCGCAAACCCAATAGCATTCGCGTTACGCAAGGACTGCAAGAGAAGGACGGAAGAAGTGGCAACCTTTATGAATCCGGGACAGATTGTGGACATCATCGGCTATTGAATGATACGGTAAAATGGTCGAACGTGGTGAGTGTTGGCATGAAAGAGCCAGACCAATCAGATAAAATCGACAACCAGCATAGAAGCTCAGTGCAGTTGGCAGAGGGTAAGCACTTCGCATTACAGCAATCCATGGATGTGTAATTCTTCGGCATGTGCGAATATAAACGCGTGACTAATTGGGATTCAGGAGTTTAACGATAGGCCTTCGGGTGAGGACCGTTGACGTAAGAGACGTTTGACTGCCTACGGGAGTTAACCAAGGTTGAGAGTGAATCGAGGGGCTGTGAAAAATGCTTAGAACAGAAAGGCGTTTTGACATTTATCAACATGCATTTGTCGGTAAAATACCACAAGGGCAGATGCTTAAACCACCTGATTGCCCATTCACATGGCAACGCAAACCGAAATATCTATTTGAAGGCACAATATATGTTGTTTATGTTAGTGACTACACATCCATGCCAGGCCCATTGAACTATTCACAACGTTGATCACGACGGTCTATAATGGAAGCACTGGACTCGAGTTTCGCTATTATTTGAGCTTATCAGCAGTGCATATCCTTCGATTCGGGTGGGATTCGAACGCCCGACCATCACCATTGTAATCCCACGCCTTACGACCTGGGCTACCGTCCACCGTTTAACTGACCACAATTAAGCGTTTATGAACTGTTCTCCAGACTAGCACATTTGAGTAGCTTTGTTTGCCCGACCAGTTCGGAAGGAGCCAGCAACATCTGTTGTGGTCGCCCAATCGAACAGATCTTTGTGTCAGGTCTTCCCATCGGATACAGCGTAAGCTAACACCGATTAGATCTGATGAATATTATTGTTTTAGCGTTTTTCCGGAGAAAATGTTGCTTACGTTAGTGACTACTCAAACAAAGCTACTCAAATGTGCCAGTCTGGAGAAAGATTCATAAACGCTTAATTGTGAACGGTGAAACAGTGGACGGTAGCCCAGGTCGTAAGGCGTGGGACTACAATAGTGATGGTCTGGGGTTCGAATCCCACCCGAATCGGAGGAGGATATGTACTGCTGATGAGCTCAAATAAGAGCTAAACTCGAGTCCAGTGCTTCCATTATGGACCGTCGTGATCAATTTTGTGAATATTGCAATGGGGTTGGCATGGATGAGTATTCACTAACATCAACAACATATACTCCTAAAACGCTAAAACAACAATGCCCCTCAGATCTAATCGATGTTAGCTTACACTGTATCCGATGTATGTATGAAAGCACAAGCCTGAAAATTAGTTTTCTAGTAACACGGGATTCCAACACACGGTCTTCCTCAAGCCAGATTCCAGAAGTTGCGAACAATGTTGATTTCAGGACATGCAGATCCTGATCGTACATTCGTCATCTGATGAGTGGAAACAGCACGAAAACCAGTCGTGAGGTGTATGTGTGTGAATGAAATGCGTGAAATTTGAAATATTGACTTGCATTTTCAACTCAAAATTTTAGTTTTGTTTGGCAGCAGACAGGCGGAATTCAAATTGATTGTTAGACTTTATTCGGAGGTGTGCGGTAGTCAAAGGACAATATGCCCTCTTTGCCAATGTTGATTGTACTGGTCCGGATAGGTATCAAGAAATACTCACCACACTCCAAGGCTAAACATTATCTCATTCATTGGCAAACTCAAAACAGAATTCGCACCCCAGCGACAACCTGATTAGTGCTAGCTCAGTGGTTCGTTAAGCCACATATTGATTTAGTTACATGTTACTTTGGTAGGCGACGTTTACTGAAGCAGCACTTCCATTCGGTGTGACATTGTGTTGCCGATGCTAATAAATGAAGATTTTGTTGAAAATCACATACATCTTAACACTCCAAGAGACCAGATGCCACGTTAGCGATGAAACCAATTGATCCACCAACTCGACAGGTACGAGAAAAAATAACTTGCGGCGGAACTATGCACTTACGCGACTGACGAGGAGCTCCATACACTGAGTGACACATTCCTGCACGCTACACACATCCGTGTGCAACACCAAATCCGGATTCAATGGAGACTCGTACGCGGAGGTGACCCCGGTAAATTCCTTGATTTCGCCCGCGCGAGCGCGTTTGTACAAACCCTTCACGTCACGCTGTTCACACAACTCCAATGGAGAAGAGACGAAAACCTCGAAAAACTTGAGACCGGCTTGCTCGTGCAATTGACGGCTGGCGTCTCGGTCCTGAATCAGAATCATACGAGGAAAAGAAACGTGTAAAAGGGAATCTCGAGAGAAGATTGTGTAAAGATGAGTTAAAATGAAGATGCCATGTGAATGCATACCGTTTCTATCAACGTGAAAGATTTCTTCAGATAGGAAGGAAAACTGAGCGATTGTGTGTTAAACCAAAAATATTTACGAAAATTTATAATAAGCTCCTGGAGTCAAAAGTTCGAGTTGCTAGTTAAAGTACACAGGGATTTACAATGATAAAAAGTCAATCATAAATCACAGCCAAATTAGTTGCGAAACAGCAGTCACTACACTATGCTAACAGTAAGTTTTTATTATCTAATAAAAGTTCCTTCGAAACTACACTGCTGGAGTCCTATAGACAGGTGGTTATCAAAGGGTTTATTCATGCGAAGTTGCGCATCTTATATGGCTACACCATCTACTGTTAGCAACCATTTTATACTAAAGAACAAAAAATAGAATTCTACTGAGTCGCTCCATTGTGAACCCGCGGAATGGTTTGATTTAGTGTACTGTTGTTTGCAATGAATGAATGAATGAATGAATGAAAGCACAAGCCTGATCCTTGCAAACTGCCGCGCAGTCACAGACTACACATGGGCTAAGATACTGTCAGGTTGCCCAGGCCTAGACAGATATGAGGGGTAAATAGAAATAGAAATGGTAGTGAGATTCCAGCGAGTTTCAGCATGCAGCTCGCTACCGTTGACCAATCAATTTAGCACGAGGTTAGCCGCACAGCGCATAAATGCTGCACATCCGTGCGTGGATGAGTAGATGAATGGCTGAATATGAGAAGGGATACATGGATGGGTGGATGGATGGATAGGAAGATAGATGAACTAAAGAATTGACAGACTTTAAGATGGATAAATGGAAAATCGGGTATCACTACAGGTTTGAAATAAGACGATTATTGGAAGTAGTTGTCTATCGTGTGTGAATTGCTTTCACACAGTAATATCACTCCCATAAAACCCAGACAAATGAATCCATTAGATGAGTGTTATCAGAAACACAGATCAATACAAGTTCTTTTGCGAGAAGGTGGGCGTGTTTCGATCTCAAAAACACCTGCTTCCGATCGATATTCTTCCGTTAACTGCTGACAATTATTAAAAGGGACAAAACGGATAGAGATCGGTTGGTCAACTACGCCTAAATGTAGAACAAAGTTGAGGAAAGATCTTTAGTCACCCGTTGAAATTTACATTCAGTTGGGAACCAAGCCGAATTTCATTAGGTGTCCAAGTAGTACCATCGGCTGTTGGGCGTATGCTCAAAATAATAAGATCATTAAGGCTTAGGTAAATTAGGGAAAATACCACACACATACACACGCATAAAAGAGGTTGCATACCTTCGCATAAGGACTGATGAAACTTGTGATACAAATATTGTTCGCATCCGCGAACAACTTTGAAACTTCACCAATTCGACGGATGTTTTCCTCGCGATCCTCAGGGCTGAACCCGAGGTTTTTGTTTAATCCTGTGCGGATATTATCCCCGTCGAGCACGTAGGCGGAAAATCCCCTCGAGACGAGAGTGCGTTCGAGAGAGAAGGCGATTGTGGATTTACCCGCACCACTGAGACCTAAAATGCAAAGTTGATTTTGGCAGGGTGTCAGACGAAGTACATCCAGAAACTAGGCTTGTGATATTAAAAATTGGGAAGAATGGGACTTAAACAGCTGTGGATTATATAGAAGTGTAAAATCAAAACAAACTAGAATGAGGAGCCTACAACTCTAATGGTACGTGCCGTCAGTCAAGTTTCATGAACGAGTAGAGCGACACTAGTGCGATAGCTTCGTTGTGGTTTTCACAGTCGTGCATCATAACCTTTCCTCATCACTCACTAGACAACAAACAAGATTGAGAAAACCCTCCAAAATTATACTAAATGCAAGATCGCCACAAAACAGTGCGATTCCTGATTGCAGGGACCGCAGTCTGGAAGACGTGCTGTACCGGTTTTGGAAAGGATACTAATCAGGGTTTTTAGCATTTAGCAATCTTCATAGCAACGCTCACAGTAGTGCCCAGTTTTCGGACGATTCGCTTCTTTCGATGGGTATTTATGTCATCTTATTTAGAAAGTCATTTCACGACAGCCCATTGTTAACGCTTCACATTTTCACTCCACTGTATTAGCCAACGTGAGTGATATGAACAGCTACTAAATCTAGTTTGAAAACGTCTCTGTGCAGCTGATATGGATGGTCAGGTAACCTACTTCCAGGTTTAGAATGTTTATAACGGAGTTCTAGAGTCCGACCGTCTGCTATTACAAACCAGGCAATATAGCCTTGGTTGCAATTGTATGTATGCGTGAAAGCACAAGCCTGATCCAGGCAAAGTGCCGCGCAGTTAGAGACTACACGTGGGCTAAGATACTGTCTGGTTGCCCAGGCCTAGACAGATATGAAGGGGAATAGAAATTGCAATTAAGAGATTAGAATTCATCTATGGTAAAGTGTTCAAGAAGTAATTCAATTAAAAAACTTCAGTAAACATCATAATGCCGATTGAAATGTAGGAATTAATCGCTTAAAGATGCAGCGTTTGTTTGGTTAATCAGCCTGGGCAACCTGACAGCATCTTAGCGTACACGCGGCCTAGGACTGTGCAGCACTTTGCCTGCACCAGGCTTGTGATTTCATACAGCCATGTATACCGTGATTGCTTACAACAAAAACTAAATTTGATTGTTCTTTTGAAAAAGAGTGTAAGGCTAACTTGCCTGGTTGATGAGACTACGAAATCGGCATAATCGGTTATGGTGAAACCGAAATGACGCAGACAGATAAGTGAGTATTTAAGCAGGATATCTAAGTCACAGAAAGCAAATGATTTAAATGGGAAGATTGATAATGTCAATCGAAGTACAAACGAACTAAAGTAAGTGATAACTTCAGCAGCAATTATGATAGGATGTCATTATGTTTCGTTCATAACTCGATTATTCCTTTCTCTGGTCGAGCTTTCCGCTCCGTTTGTAAGCGGTAAGGCAATTGAACCAGCCGCTTAATCATTCATATACAAAAGTCACCTTGCTTTGGTTTATGGTGATCAGATTTTCGAAAGCTGATCAAAATTAAAGCATGAAGCTAAATGTTTTCCAAAACATTTTACAATCAAACAATTACCTGTCCGGAATTGAGTAAGATCGCAAATCGGTATTTAAATCGTGACATTTTATGTAATTCAGGTCATCGAAGCCACGAGGGTAAACGTTTTACGAAAATAACAAAAAACTAAAGGTTAAGTGAGAAAGGAAGTTTTACGGCTCGAAAAAAAATGTTAATGATACGAAAATACATATAATTATTGTGTAGTTCGAAACAGTGTGTGCAGGTGTCCACCAATGCACTCCGAAAATGATCCCATTATGCTTTTGTGGTAATCTGGCTATGAAAAAGCCTGATTACGGGTACGTGTACGTATAGACTGACGGGTAATAGAAAGATTTATGAAAATAAACAGAGACGGTGAGTTATTTCCACGGCAGCTGTGATGTATGGTGATGGTCGTGCATAAGGAATCACAAGTTTCGTGGTCAGCAGTTTACGAGCACAAGTGAACGGTGATATTCGCACCTTCTTGAGGCTTACATAGGGATCAGAAACATCGATAAGAACGGTGCGTTTATTGTGGTATCTCAATTGTTATTTATCTCTGGTAGAAAGAACGAGGATGAGCAAATTATAATGAAGAGGAGACGAAAAAGCCCTAAGTGGTGGCTGTATCTTCCAATCTAAATAAATAGCATAGCAGTCATTGTTTATATCCTGCTGCAGCATATGTCGAATATAAATAGCGAGATCCTTAAATGAATTGGGACAAGTGAATGCAAATTGATGAAATGACAGTTCTTATGTTGTAGTATTAATGCGACCTTATTGAGAAATTGGAAGTACTTTCCTTAGGGTGAATATGCTTGCTTGCTTGAACCCGCATGTATGAAGTGGAGCCAGGCAAAGTGCTATAGAGTCGCAGGCAGTGTGGACCGAAAAACTGTCAGGTTGCAAGAGCCTAGACGAAGTGTGTAGTGGCGAAATCTTAACAGCCTGCAGATTGAAAGTTGTGTTTGCTTCAACCGATGACATAAAAATAACAATACGTTGCTGACTCGCTATCGCAAAAAGTAAGCTTACGTGAGACAGTATGAAAATCTACGTTTAATTTCAAAACAATTATCGGTTTCATATCACATTTAAATTCTAATTATGAATTATCAAATTGTTTTACTTTTGATGAAAAGCTTTTTCTCAACTGTGGTAAAACTGTCAAAGTTGTTTCCACTGAGATTAACTTTGAACACACAACATTGAGTATGCTTTTTCAGATTCCATATCATTTTCATCAACGTGTATCTAACAGAGCATGAATAATGCATCCCAATTCAATCAAAAATGAAACTCACCAGTAAGCCATAATGTACAACCTCTAAATTCTTGACCTCCTAGTACCGTTGTCCTCTCTGCTCGAGTAACATACGAGCTTTGTAAAGTTATATTGGGTGCTTGCATTTCAGAGTTCCAAGTAAGCTAAAACATGTAAAAGATCAAAGGGTAAAAATATTAGGAAATGCGGTTTTAACATTATTACACGATTCCATATAATGTATGACGCTTGATATGATATATGGTATGAAATCACAAGCCTGATCTAGGCAAAGTGCCGCACAGTCCCAGAATGTACGTGGGCTAAGATACTGTCAGGTTGTCCAGGCCTAGACAGACGCTTCGACCGCCACAACTTGAAAAGAAAAATATTACGAACGTTTTCTCGCAACTGATCACGTCACTGACTTGATTGCATTGCCCAGGCCTAAAATTCATGTGAGTGCGATCAAGTCTATCGGGTTGTGCGAGATAATATAGTGCCAGAATGGGGTGAATTATCAAATGTAGCGCATTATGTATGGCAATTTAGATCTGTCTGTCTGATATAACATGAAAAAGTGCTAATTAGTTCAGAAAATGGTAGCTAATTTCAACTAAGAATAGAAGCATAGTGGAAACCTTGAAATGCATTTCTGTAAGCATGCTTAAAATAATGCAGACTTTGTTTG
>JACCGJ010000936.1:26396-42849 GCA_013407085.1 Atriophallophorus winterbourni
ACAGCAATGTCCCCCAGGTCTAATCGGTGTTAGCTTACACTGTATCCGATGTATATATGTATGTATGAAAGCACAAGCCTGAAAATTAGTTTTCTAGTTACACGGGATTCCAACACACGGTCTTCCTCAAGCCAGATTCCAGAAGTTGCGAACAATGTTGATTTCAAGACATGCGGATCCTGATCTTACATTCCTCATCTGATGAGTGGAAACAGCACGAAAACCAGTGTATGCGTGTGTGAACGAAATGCGTGAAATTAGACAGATTGACTCGCATTTTCAACTCAAAATTTTACACCTTTGTTTGCCAGTAGACAGGTAGAATCCAAATTGATTGTTAGATTTTATTCGGAGGTGCGCGGTAGTCAAACGACAATATGCCCTCTTTGCCAATGTTGATTGTACTGGTCGGGATAGGTATCAAGAAATACTCACCACACTCCATTATCTCATTCATTGGCAAACTCAAAACAGAATTCGCACCCAAACGACAACCTGATTACTGTTAGCTCAGTGGTTCGTTAAGCCACATATTGATTTAGTAACATGTTACTTTGGTAGGCGAGGTTTACTGAAGCAGCACTTCCAATCGGTGTGACATTGTGTGTTGCCGATGCTAATAAAGACGGTATAAATGAAGATTGTGTTGAAAATCACACTCATCTTAACACTCATAGAGACCAGATGCCGCGTTAGCGATGAAACCAATTGATCGATCAACTCGACAGGTACGAGAAAAAATAACTTGCGGCGGAACTATGCACTTACGCGACTGACGAGGAGCTCCATACACTGAGTGACACATTCCTGCACGCTACACACATCCGTGTGCAACACCAAATCTGGATTCAATGGAGACTCGTACGCGGAGGTGACCCCGGTAAATTCCTTGATTTCGCCCGCGCGAGCGCGTTTGTACAAACCCTTCACGTCACGCTGTTCACACAATTCCAATGGAGAAGAGACGAAAACCTCGAAAAACTTGAGACCGGCTTGCTCGTGCAATTGACGGCTGGCGTCTCGGTCCTGAATCAGAATCATACGAGGAAAAGAAACGTTTAAAAGGGAATATCGAGAGAAGATTGTGTAAAGATGAATTAAAATGAAGATGCGAATGGTGTCTAGGTGAGAGAACAATTTAAAAAACTACTTTTAATAACGATCACTTCAAAAAACGCCATGTGAATGTATACCGTTTCTATCAACGTGAAAGCATTCTTCAGATAGGAAGCAAAACTGAGCGATTGTGTGTTACACCAAAACATATTTACGAAAATTTATAATAAGCTCCTGGAGTCAAAATTTCGAGTTGCTAGTTAAATTACACAGGGATTTACAATGATAAAAGTCAATCAGAAATCACAGCCAAATTAGTTGTAAAACGGCAGTCACTACACTATGCTAACAGTAAGTTTTAATTATCTAATAAAAGTTCCTTCGAAACTACACTGCTGGAGTCCTATAGACAGGTGGTTATCAAAGGGTTTATTCATGCGAAGTTGCGCATCTTATATGGCTACACCATCTACTGTTAGCAACCATTTTATACTAAGGTACAAAAAATAGAATTCTACTGAGTCGCTCCATTGTGAACCCGCGGAAAGGTTTGATTTAGTGTACTGTTGTTTGCAATACCACTGCGGTAAAATATGTGTACAAAAATAACTGAAGAAGGATAGGGCAGGCAGACAAGAGAATAAATTAATGAATAAAAAACAGATGGACGGATGAATGGATGGATGGATGGATGGATGAAAGGATGGATGGATAGATGGATGGATGGATGGATAGATGGATGGATGGATGGATGGATGGATGGATGGATGGATGGATGGATGGATGGATGGATGGATGGATGGATGGATGGATGGATGGATGGATGGATGGATGGATAAGACGAGGATATTGGCTTTATCGGTATAAACGAATTTTTAGCAATTATAATAATTTCACAACAAAATTTAAAAAAGACGAACAGGTCACAACATCAGGTTACATTTTGTAAACTGCACGAAGTTTCTTATACGTTTCGATTGACAATTTTGAAATATGATCCAGTATATTAACAAAATCTGTAACCGATGGATGGAAGGATGGGTGGGTTTGGCAAACGGATAGACAGGTGGATTAATGGATGCATGCATGCGTGGATGGTATGGTATGGTATGAAAGCACAAGCCTGACCCAGGCAATGTGCCGCACAGTCAGAGACTGCACGTAGGCTAAGATATTGTCAGGTTGCCCAGGCCTAGACAGATATGAGGGCTAAATAGAAATAGAAATGGTAGTGAGACTCCAGCGAGTTTCAGCGTGCAGCTCGCTACCGTTGGCCAATACATTTAGCACGATGTTAGCCGCACAGAGCATAAATGCTGCACGATTGAACATCCGTGTGTGGATGAGTAGATGAATGGCTGAATATGAGAAGGGATATATGGATGAATGGATGGATGGATGGATGGATGGATGGATGGATGGATGGATGGATGCATAGGAAGATAGATGAACTAACGAATTGATAGACTTTAAGATGGATAAATGTAAAATCGGGTATCACTACAGGTTCGAAATAAGACGATTATTGGAATTGCTTTCACACAGTAATATCACTCCCATAAAACCCAGACAAATGAGTCCATTAGATGAGTGTTATCAGAAACACAGATCAATACAAGTTCTTTTGCGAGAAGGTGGGCGTGTTTCGATCTGAAAAACACCTGCTTCCGATCGATATTCTTCTGTTAACTGCTGACACTTATTAAAAGGGACAAAACGGATAGAGATCGGTTGGCCAACTACGCCTAAATTTAGAACAAAGTTGAGGAAAGATCTTTAGTAACCCGTTGAAATTTACATTCAGTTGGGAACCAAGCCGAACTTCATTAGGTATCCAAGCAGTTCCATCGGCTGTTGGGCGTATGCTCAAAATAATAAGATCATTAAGGCTTAAGTAAATTAGGGAAAACACCAGAAACATAAACACGCATAAAAGAGTTTGCATACCTTCGCATAAGGACTGATGAAACTTGTGATACAAATATTGTTCGCATCCGCGAACAACTTTGAAACTTCACCAATTCGACGGATGTTTTCCTCGCGATCCTCAGGGCTGAACCCGAGGTTTTTGTTTAATCCTGTGCGGATATTATCCCCGTCGAGCACGTAGGCGGAAAATCCCCTCGAGACGAGAGTGCGTTCGAGAGAGAAGGCGATTGTGGATTTACCCGCACCACTGAGACCTAAAATGCGAAGTCGTTTTTGGCTGGGAGTTAGTTGTGAATACATCTCTCATCCTAAAAATTGGGAAGAATGGGTTTTAAACAGTTTTGGATTATACATAAGTGTAAAATCAAACAAACTGGGATGAGGGGCCTACAACTCTAATTGAATGTGCCGTCAATCAAGTTTCGTGAACGCGTAGAGCGACACCAGTGCGATAGCTTCGTTGTGGTTTTCACTGTCGTGCATCAAAACAACCTTTCCCCGTCACTCCACCAGACACTATACAATATTGAGCAAACCATCAAAAATTATACTAACTGCATGATCGCCACAAAACACGGTTTCGAGAAACAATGAAGCACAGCTAACTAGTGCAATTCCTGATTGCGGGGACCGCAGTCTGGAGGACGTGCTGCGCCGGTTTTGGAAAGGATACTAATCAGGGTTTTTAGCATTTAGCAATCTTCATAGCAACGCTCACAGTAGTGCCCAGTTTTCGGACGATTCGCTTCTTTCGATGGGTATTTATGTCATCTTATTTAGAAAGTCATTTCACAACAGCCCATTGTTAACGCTTCACATTTTCACTCCAAATAAAACGCTAGGAAGCCACTGTATTAGCCAACGTGTGAGTGATACAAACAGCTACTAAATCTAGTTTGAAAACGTCTCTGTGCAGCTGATATGGATTGTCAGGTAACCTACTTCCAGGTTTAGAATGTTTATAACGCAGTTTTAGAGTCCGACCGTCTGCTATTACAAACAGGCAATATAGCCTTGGTTGCAATTGTATGTGTTAGGAGGGTCACCTCCAAACGAATTATACTTATCATTGTGTTTACTTTACACTAACAATTCTTCTCCCTATTTTAGCCTACCCTTCAATTGGACTGTGGTGCTCTTTGTCCCACCTTGTATCAATAGAACTTTCATCCAGAACCTCTCTGCTCAATTGTCTGTTTGAGATACAGTTTAATCCTAGAACTCGGGATTATAACATTGGCGACGGGAATTTACAACGAATCCAATCATGTCATTTTCATCAGAGGATTTGAAAGCGATTCTTGATCATCAACACAAACAATTCGAACAAACACAAATGCGTTTGATTCAATCGCTAACACAATGTCTCAACCTTCAGTCTTCAACTCTGTCCCAGAGTTCCAATTCACCAGCATTTATGGAATCGACTGCTTCTATAATTTCAGAATTCAATTACGATCCTGCATCCGGTCTTACTTTCGATTCATGGTACAACCGATGGAAAGATACATTTCTGAATGAATTTTCCTGTCAAGATGATGCGTGGAAATCCCGCCTTCTTGTTCGCAAACTTGGAACTATCGAGCACGATCGTTTCACAAATTTCATTCTGCCCAAGCAACCGAAAGATCTTTGTTTTTCTGAAACTGTAGAGCAATTACGGGAAATTTTCGGAGATCAATCCTCCTTATTTAACACCCGTTACAATTGTTTGAAGCTATCGAAACGAATGGTGATGATTACGTTACGTTTGCCGGCATCGTTAATCGTGAGTGCGAAAAATTCCAGCTACAGACCCTTACGGAAGATCAATTTAAATGTCTTATTTTCATCGCTGGTCTCCAGTCACCACAAGAAGCCGACATACGTACTAGATTACTTTCTAAACTCGAACACGAGAAAGAAGTAACTGTGCGTTCACTCACCACTGAATGCCAAAGACTGATTAACCTCAAACACGACACAGCTCTCATCCAGCGGACATCGCTGCCGGCTTCATCTGTCACCGTACATGCCTTAGCAAAAGAGACAGTAACATCTGTCAAAAAGCCCCCTACGGCATGTTGGTCATACGGAGATTGGCACTTTGCACGTTTTTGTCCATTTAAAAAGCATCAATGTCATCAATGCCACAGACGCGGACACAAGGAAGGGTTTTGTCACTCCATGTTAAAAGGCAATCACAATCCATCAAAGAGCACCCCAAAAGCCGTCCGTCACAAGCAGTACCCTCACAAAAAACTGCTATCTAATTCCGTATTCGCAACGTTCAACGGAGAATTGCAATCTCGACGTAAATACGTAATTGTTTCAATTAATACCGTTCCGATCCGCCTCCAGCTGGACACAGCCTCGGATATTACGTTGATCTCACGTAACACATGGGAATTAATTGGAAAACCTCATATTCTACCCACCAGTCACGTGGCCCAGAGTGCATCAGGCAATACGTTAAATCTAACCGGAGAATTGATTTGTGAAGTCACTTTTAACAACCAACAGTTTTCTGGTAAATGCTATTTAACGGACTGTGCAAACCTGAATTTACTCGGACTGGACTGGATTACTAAACTTCAACTCATGGATGTACCTTTAAGTTCCATCTGTGAGGCTATCCAATCGCACACAACATCAGATTTACGTAATCAATTTACTGAAAATTTGAAAACGAAGTTTTCTGACGTCTTCCAAGACGGCCTGGGTTGTTGTACAAAACTGAAAGCTAGCCTCAAGCTTCGACCTGGTGTCACACCAGTATTCCGACCAAAAACCGAGTTATTTTCATGGCCCACACCAGAATCACCATGGTCCAGGGTTCATATTGATTTTGCTGGTCCGATTAACAATCAAAATTATTTGATCCTAGTCGACGCATTCAGCAAATGGCCCGAAGTGTTTCACATGGTTCGAGTCACTTCAAGTGCAACGATTACTAAACTGCAGCAGGTATTCAGCCGATTTGGTGTCCCCGATACTCTTGTTTCCGACAACGGAACAGCTTTCACTTCGGCGGAGTTTGCATCATTCTGTCAACAAAACAGTATTGAGCATAAACGCACGCCTCCGTTTCACCCACAATCCAACGGACAAGTAGAAAGATTTGTGGATACATTCAAGAGAGCACTCTTGAAACTCAGAGGGGAAGGAACCACGTCAGACATCATTGAAAGGTTCTTGCTCAGTTACCGAGCCACGCCGAATCCCAATGTACCTAACAGTGTATCCCCGGCAGAGGCACTCATGAATCGAAAGATTCGATTACCATTGGACATCATCCGTCCATCGTTTTCTAATGAGATGCCTAGAAACCGACGCATGGAAAACCAGTTCAACCATCACCATGGAGCCGTCATCGGTTCTATAAGCCAGGTGCATCCGTACTGGCAAAAGACTATCGAAGTGGTGGTGAAACATGGACACAAGGACAAATTGTTCGCCGCGTGGGACACGTGATCTATGAAGTTGATGTACAATCTTCCATCTGGATCCGTCATGCAAATCAGCTGCGCCCATCTTCTTTGCCCGAGATTGTAAACCACGATCCTGGTATTCCACTGGACATCTTGCTAGACACATTTGAACTACCTGAGAGGTTGACCATATCCTCGCCAGAAAAGCGAGATGTTCAAACTAACTGTACACCAAGAAGATGGACCGACCGTGTTCGAAAGAAAGTCAAACCTTTGCAGCTGAACCCACGTAAACAGTCCTATTGTTGAAGACTTCCTGGGGGAGGTGTTAGGAGGGTCACCTCCAAACGAATTATACTTATCATTGTGTTTACTTTACACTAACAATTATTCTCCTTATTTTAGCCTACCCTTCAATTCGACTGTGGTGCTCTTTGTCCCACCTTGTATCAATAGAACTTTCATCCAGAACCTCTCTGCTCAATTGTCTGTTAGAGATACAGTTTAATCCTAGAACTCGGGATTATAACAGTATGTATGCATGAAAGCACAAGCCTGATCCAGGCAAAGTGCCGCACAGTCAGAGACTACACGTGGGCTAAGATACTGTCTGGTTGCCCAGACCTAGACAGATATGAAGGGGAATAGAAATTGCAATTAGGAGATTAGAATTCATCTATGGTAAAGTGTTCAAGAAGTAATTCAATGAAAAAACTTCAGTAAACATCATAATACCGATTGAAATGTAGAAATTAATCGCTTAAAGATGCAGCGTTTGTTTGATTAATCAGCCTGGGCAACCTGACAGCATCTTAGCGTAAACGCAGCCTAGGACTGTGCAGCACTTTGCCTGCACCAGGTTTGTGATTTCATACAGCCATGCATACCGTGATTGCTTACAACAAAAACTAAATTTGATTGTTCTTTTGAAAAAGAGTGCAAGGCTAACTTGCCTGGTTGATGAGACAACGAAATCGGCATAATCGGTTATGGTGAAACCGAAATGACGCAGACAGATAAGTGAGTATTTAAGCAGGATATCTAAGTCACAGAAAGCAAATGATTTAAATGGGAAGATTGATAATGTCAATCGAAGTACAAACGAACTAAAGTAAGTGATAACTTCAGCAGCAATTATGATAGGATGTCATGGTGTTTCGTTCCTAACTCGATTATTCCTTTCTCTGATCGAGCTTTCGGCTCCGTTTGTAAGCGATAAGGCAATTGAACCAGCCGCTTAATCATTCATATACAAAAGTTACCTTGCTTTGGTTTATGGTGATCAGATTTTCGAAAGCTGATCAAAATTAAAGCATGAAGCCAAATGTTTTCCAAAACATTTTACTATCAAACATTAACCTGTCCGGAATTGAGTAAGATCGCAAATCGGTATTTAAATCGTGACATTTTATGTAATTCAGGTCATCGAAGCCACGACGGTAAACGTTTTACGAAAATAACAAAAAACTAAAAGTTAAGTGAGAAAAAAAGTTTTACGGCTCGAAAAAATATGTTAATGATACGAAAATACATATAATTATTGTGTAGTTCAGAAAAATTGTGTGCAGGTGTCCACCAATGCACTCCGAAAATGATCCCATTATGCTTTTGTGGTAATCTGGCTATGAAAAAGCCTGATTACGGGTATGTGTACGTATAGAATAACGGGTAATAGAAAGATTTATAAAAATAAACAGAGACGGTGAGTTATTTCCACGGCAGCTGTGATGTATGGTGATGGTCGTGCATACGGAATCACAAGTTTATTGGTCAGCAGTTTTACGAGCACAAGTGAACGGTGATATTTGCACATTCTTGAGGCTTACATAGGGATCGGAAACATCGATAAGAACGGTGCGTTTATTGTGGTATCTCAATTGTTATTGATCTCTGGTAGAAAGAACGAGGATGAGCAAATAATAACGAAGAGGAGTCGAAGAGGCCCCAAGTGGTGGCTGTATCTTCCAATCGAAATAAATAGCACAGTAGTCATTGTTTATATCCTGCTGCAGCATATGTCGCATATAAATAGCGAGATCCTTAAATGAATTGGGACAAGTGAATGCAAATTGATGAAATGACAGTTCCTATGTTGTAGTATTAATGCGACCTTATTGAGAAATTGGAAGTACTTTCCTTAGGGTGAATATGCTTGTTTGCTTGAACCCGCATGTATGAAGTGGAGCCAGGCAAAGTGCTATAGAGTCGCAGGCAATGTGTGGGCTGAAAAAACTGTCAGGTTGCCCTAGCCTACACGAAGTGTGTAGTTGCAAAATCGTAACAGCCTGCAGATTGAATGTTGTGTTTGCTTCAACCGATGACAATACGTTGCTGACTCGCTATCGCAAAAAGTAAGCTTACGTGAGACAGTATGAAAATCTACGTTTAATTTCAAAACAATTATCGGTTTCATATCAGATGCAAATTCTTATTATGAATTATCAAATTGTTTTACTTTTGATAAAAAGCTTTTACTCAACTGTGGTAAAACTGTCAAAGTTGTTTCCACTGAGATTGACTTTGAACACACAACATTGAGTATGCTTTCTCAGATTCCATATAATTTTCATTAACTTTTATCTAACAGAGCATGAATAATGCATCCCAATTCAATGAAAAATAAAACTCACCAGTAAGCCATAATGTACAACCTCTAAATTCTTGACCTCCTAGTACCGTTGTCCTCTCTGCTCGAGTAACATACGAGCTTTGTAAAGTAATATTGGGTGCTTGCATTTCAGAGTTCCAAGTAAGCTAAAACATGTAAAAGATCAAAGGGTAAAAATATTAGGAAATGCGGTTTTAACATTATTACACGATTCCATATTATGTATGACGCTTGATATGATATATGGTATGAAATCACAAGCCTGATCCAGGCAAAGTGCCGCACAGTCCGAGAATGTATGTGGGCTAAGATACTGTCAGGTTGTTCAGGCCTAGACTTAAAAAGAAAAATATTACGAACGTTTTCTCGCAACTGATCACGTCACTGACTTGATTGCATTGCCAAAGCCTAAAATTCATGTGAGTGCGATCAAGTCTATCGGGTTGTGCGAGATAATATAGTGCCAGAATGGGGTGAATTATCAAACGTAGCGCATTATGTATGGCAATTTAGATCTGTCTGTCTGATTTAACATGAAAAAGTGCTAATTAGTTCAGAAATGGTAGCTAATTTCAACCAAGAATGGAAGCATAGTGTAAACCTTGAAATGCATTTCTGTAAGCATGCTTAAAATAATGCAGACTTTGTTTGACGATATATTTAGACTTTGCATGAAAAGGAAAATCATCTGTAGTTAGAGTAATCTTCACATAAACACATATCTAATCTCCGTTCATTTAGATTCGTTAGGTATTTGAAACCCATACATTATTAAGGAACAAAACATGCTGCACAATGTCTCAGTAGGAAACTTTATGGTTCTGGTCAACGGCTGCTGCAACATTATGCTGTACAACACGCTGTATCCCTGATTAACGGATAGCTGAATCAGAATATCATCCTTCGGATTACGAATCCATCAACTGCACAATTACAATCTGGTTCGCGTCGACGTGTCAATATAATCGTCTGATCAATGTGTATATGGTAGAATATGGTTATATCATACAACACGTCATATTGAACAATTGTAAAATCAAATTCGGAGGTAACAATCTCTGTAGCAACAACCACATCGATCTATATTAACCGGTTATTCGATACCTTTTTGATGTTTATTTAGCGACCCATGGCAGCATCCGCTATTCCGTCAGCTTGAAGTTGACACTTTACAATGTGTCTCCACAGCGAGCGGTCAAATGTAATTTGATCGCAGCACGTAGGGTCAATGTGCAGAGCTTTCAAGTACTTTATAAAGTGTGTGTGTCACAAGTCCGGGTTACCCAAAGATCGACTGCTTGTTTTTAAGACTACATAAAGTATGTTATGGAATACGACCGTTTTCAAGTCTATAGATGTGATCCACTTGTCTTAAGACATATTCGTGCAGCAGAGTCAGTGTTTCGTGTGAACGATTCACAGAGCACGGTAGCATTTTGAGCTGTCATTATGCTACGCTTATGTTTAAAAAGCGACGGATGATCCATAAATAGAAAAAAACTCCTTCAGTCCGTGTTTTGCAGAAGTGATTTACGTTTCGCTGCATACAGTGAGGTATTGTTTACACAAACATTATATACCACTGTTTTATTTTTAAGCTTAGCATGCAGTTGCTATAGATATGAAATTTTATATGGTACAACATGGTGGTCGTATTATCGGCAAAGAGTGGTCACAGGTGAGCACAACATATAACACATTTTGTGTCTCAAACCATTCAGATTGAAAACCTTAACGTCATAACGAGCGCGCATGTGAATAACTTCTGTTCTCATTTTAGCTTGTATTGCGGCAAGAGATGATTGCGTTTCCTGGTAGACCTACGAACTTAAGTGGTGCACTAGGAATACCTCTAGTGATTTATCTCGCGCCGCAGCGAGTTGTGATGGAATTGTATCCTTTTCAGCTGCCTGCAAGTCCTACATTGAGATATAAAATGTCTGTTTTCTAGCACGTCGACAAAACTGTCCATAAGCAAAATATATTTTTAATAATCCTATTTATATTAGATTTTCTCTCTGCAACTAGTCAGTTAACATATTCTCAGCATGGTTTAAGGCAAAGACGATCATGTGCGTCCAATCTCATCACTACTCGCGAGCACTGATGTGCTGAATTTCATTTGGGCCACCCGGTAGTCACTACCCTCATTGATTTCTGTAAGGCTTCTGACAGTGTCCCATTCAAACGACTATTGCTTAAGCGTTTTCATCTTGGTGTAAAAAGGCTTGTTCTAAATATAAGTGAAGACTTCTTTATATAGGTCGAGGTTAACGGAATAAAGTTGCCGATTACACGTCCAACATTCCGGGTCCCGCAGGGATCTATTCTCGTCACGTTGCTTTTCAAAGTATACGTCAATGACCTCCAGTACTCATTAAATCGGTAGTGTCTACTTTTTACCTATTGCTCACTGCACAGTTTTCCAAGTAAGTAAAAGTAAGGACAAATTATTTGATTGGACGGTGGAGTGACGGCTTCCTGTGAGCCTATAGAAATGCGCAGTAATGCTTTTAGTGTTAAGCACGCTTAAAGGTGCGTACTTACTTGCAGATTATCAGCAGAAATGGGTTGATATTAAACGTGACATGATTACGATTGTGACACGGTCGCTTAAATCCAAAAGACAATACGAACAGAAAATCTGCTGTCACAAACCGCGCATGGTGGGCTGTTAGTCGGGCGTTCTCGGAAATTACACTACAAATTTTCACATTCTATATTCTACAAACGTGAGACCAGTTTGGGAATAAGGCTTGCCAGCAACCATTCCACAAACTGTGGGTGAACGTGACCAACAGGAGAAAGTGCAACGGCGGACTACGAAAATAGTACAAGGATTAAAATCAATTCCTTTTGTGGAGAGAGTTCAACGTCTCAACCTAATGTCGCTCAGCAATCGGCGTGAGCGCTACGAGTTGCTATTAACTCGTCGCATATAACATGGAGATTGTGGTGATTTTTTCCCTCTCTTGGTAGGCTCAATAACACATGGCTATTCTCTGAAGCTCCAAAAGCGAAAAAAATACGCCTAAAACAAGGATTCATGCTCTCAACAAGACTTGTTAACTTGTGGAATGCGCTTCCGGAAGAAGTTATTGCAGCAAGATCTGAAAACTAATCCAAGCAATGTACTGCCTAAAAAGCTGTACAACACTAACGGGATTTTTTCAACTGAAATTCTCCTGGACTATGTTGCTGATAGAAATAGTTGTGGCTGACAAGAGCCAGACACTCTCATTTTTAAAAAGAACAGTGAAAAGGGCATTAATAAAGTTTAAAACGTCAAATATTGCTTGTAATGCTTATCATTAGACAATGAAAACTTGTGTTCTAATAAGCAAAAAGAGCTGGGACGTACCTTTCGTATCCAATAGCTAAAGCCTCTACGGAAAACTCGAGAAAACTAATAAAAGCGCGGCGCTTACGCAACCTTGAAATAGCATCAAGGTGACGATTTTAACTCATTCTAAACGATTGAAGCATGTCCACGTTTACGTTAAAATTTGATATTTATTGTTCGAAGTTAGATGAGGAGTGGATTGTGTTATTTTCTTATTTTCACACAGTGTGCGATTAAGTAACAGACAGTTCTGGATTCGAGACTGTCATGCTGTTTACTTAGCTCAAGACTGTGCCCTCGTGTAACAACCAAGGAGAGAACCGGAAGATGTCATCGAATTCGAGACAACTTAATCTTTTGACAACCCTAAATTTCTCTATATTATTTTCTCTAAGTTACATGCAGCTAAGTGCGAAAAGCCCTAATGCTAATAGACGATTTTCATAGTTGGTGTGTGCTAAAACTTCGATCATGCGAGTGACCAGCTTCAGTACCTTTTCTAGAAGCACTGTATCGTTCTGGTAATACAGCTTTCAAGCCCGGATACATAATTCTAAATTTGACCTTACTATTGTCTCATATAGGGGCAATAGGACATCAGCTTTTCCGCAAGTGAGGGCTGAACGTAGACGAAAGTGTTCACTCGTAGCCCTTTGAGCCGCAGCAGCACTTTGGTCAGCCCACTAATGTCTATCTTCAACTTCGTGTGAGGAGAATTTATCAGTTGCATTCCAGAATATACTTATACCAAAATAAATTTTTGAAGTGGTAAACGCTCTTCTGTTGTATACCAAAGAAATAAATCTGGAAGTTCGATTGGATCGTAGCCACTTACTGTCATTTGTAAATTGAACAGACCTGAACAATGCTCAACTTTTGTATTTATCGTTCCTTTTCAAACACCGTTTTTTCGGATAACATGACAATTGGGACTAGTTTCTATACATCGCACTGTGACAGTTCATCATAATAGGGAGAAAAGAAGCAATGAATTTTAACACATGGTTGAGTTTCGTTTTCGGCGAATCTTTTGAAACTTTTTAAGTTGGCGTTTAATTTCATCCTCCTGTCGTTTCAAGCGATTAATCATGTGAGTGTAGTGATTTATATGGTCGTTTTCGTATCATCTTAAATTGTTAACACATACATTATCTTTGAGATTACCCATAAAGCCACATAGATCTATCGATTTCCTTTTATTGTTATAACATATTTCATTGATTTTATGTTCGTTCACTCAGTAATCATAAATCATTGTTAGGTACCATTTGTATATAGTCAACACACAATAATAACACTTCACACCTTCTCCATGGGTCTTCGTTTTCCTCTGATGAGCCCGAACACGCATTCAATATTTTGAATACCGCAAATCACCCTCTACAATGCTTGTTTAATCTATGGGGTTTGCGTAAGAAAAGAGCTCACACATTTATTCTAACTGTCTCTCACGAGCTACTCAACTGTAGACGACATTTTTTGCCGTGCGAGTTTGTTTTACTTGGAACAATCTGCCAGATAATGTTGTAAACTCACCAAACCAGCAAACTTTCAAGAGAAGCCTTGATGCCTTTTTGACCCTAAACCCGTACATCGAAGAAAACTATACATCTTAACAACATGCACCTACATTTGTTATCCCACCAATCGAAAACAATTTCTGCCCTTTGAATATTTACTTGATTCTTGAACTGCTCAGTAAGCAATCTAATCCCATTTTTGCTTGTTATATTATTCGTTGTTCTCATATTATTTTGTGGTTTTTGTAAAGCTAAATGCTTTTTAGACCATTAAAATTGAATTGATTTGAATTAAAATTGGGCCACAGCTCTTCATATGATCGAGAATGCTGTAAACTCGCTTCAGAACTCATTTGTAGCTTCACCAACACCTACAGTGGAAGTTCTAATGTTGAGAAAACCTGTTATACTGTCAAGAAGCCAGCTGGATAATCCTGGACCGCGAATTTCGACCCCGGCGTCCTATGACTAAAGGAGGCAAAGGCCTGTCTAAAATAGGAATAATTACATAAATGAGTAAAATGGTATTATTCTTGGATATCCGGCAAATGCGTTTTGTAATCAATAATTACAAAACTGTTCGCAAAATGAAAAAAATGTGCAATAATTATTAAATAATAAAGGTCAATGGTGTAGAAGAATTTAACTTTAGTTCGTAACACGTGATCTTAACCATCGTTCAAGACTCCTTACCTTTTAGAGAAAAGAGTGTTGTGCCAAGTTTTATAATGAATTCCGCACTAACTTGCTGTAAAACCAAACACTGGAAAACCTCTCTAATTATTTGGAAGAATTACTTTTCAAACTAACCTGACGATAATTAACTGCAAACATTTTGAAATAGGTACTACAATAGGTTTTCTCCCTATCTATACAGCGATTCGTTGAATATCCTACATAGTTTCTATTTCAATAATTCAGCTCTTGTCATCACCATTTCCTGCTAAACACCGTCAAATCTAATTGATTAATTTTATCTTTAATTCAGAACTCAAAACTCAGAAAGTTTTATAGTAGAAAAAGCAGTGAGCATAACAATAACCATAGGATGACAGGTATTTAGAGTAAAATTACAAACTTCAACAAAAATCAATTAGGACAGTCACATACCACATGGTTCGTCATATACTCATCCAGTTAAGAAGCGAAAACCGCAACAGATTCCGAGCGTATGATTTCTTCAGGCAAAAAAGTTCCAAGTGAAACAAATTCTTACCGAGAAACGATTTCGATGAATATGCAATGGAGAATGCGGAATGCTTAAAGCCATTGGATGTGTTCGTGTTTGGGTAAGGCCATTAAGCTTCAGCAAGTGTGTAAATGGATGGTTCTCTGTATGCAAGATATTGAATACCAACAGGAGGTCATTCCGTATCCGCTGTTAAGTAAAATCACGTATATTCAGTTTTAACATTCGCTCTTCAAAAGTTAAATTTCTGTAACGAGGCACCAACTTTGTCGCACGATGATAAATATTGTCAATTAGTTCGATATCCTTTTTTAGACATGGTTCCCAGGATTGGATTGAATATTTCATACCAGGACGTGCATAGTATTAAATAACCGGGGTAAAGTTTTCGGCGTGAAAATTCTGAAAAATCATTTTAGAAGACTCAAGATATTGCAGGCCTTATTGCCCACTGTCTGGCAATGATGTCCATGCTTAAGGTTAATCGAAACCCAGATACCGAGATCTGTTTCTGCGGTGGTCCAGACGAGATCTTGCGTGCCAAGCTGGTACATATGGTTATGGTACATATGTTCAACCAGCTATGCTGTTGGTAAAGTTTTAATTGGTGACCTCGCAGATGTGTGTTATGGGAAAGATGAAACAAATGACCGCAAGAATGATTTGTTTGATTAAGCACTGTCCAAATGAATATAAGTGCTCCTCGTTTCCGTCTGTATTCAGCCGAATGCAAATTCAATAATTTAAGTCGCGTTTCGTATGGATAATTTGATAGTCCAGGACGAGTTTTGTCGCTCTGCGCTGTGGAGTTTCTAATAGCAGAATATCTTTTTTCACCCAAGGATCCCATGCCGGTATAGCATATTCAACATGATGACGGATGTACGTTGAAATCAATTTGCAGACAATATTGGGGTCAAACGAACCTAGGACTCTTCTGAGGAGACCCAAGTTGTTTTCAGCTTTACAGGCAGCCAGTCGACATTGCATTGAGTTTCCTAAGTATGATTGGATAATCACACCTAAATCTTTTTCGGAGGAGGCGGGTTTAATAACAGTGCGACCAAGGTAATATTCTTTGCTCGACTTGTAGTTGAGAGACAATAGGCTGCATTTCGAAGCATTCAGGGCATTTCGTTGTCTATGACAAGTGTGAATCAATCGAGAGCCCGTTGCAGGTTCTGCGTGTCGTTGAGAGCTTATCTTGCGCGCAAAGTTGCGTCATCAGCGGCCCAAAATAAAGCACGGGACGACTTTAATACGAGTAGGCAGTGTTTATAAGTATTAAAAACAAAAGCGGTCGAGGAATGATCCTGTGGGGACACCAGGGAAACTTAATCGACTCGGATTAGTTTCGTTTGTAATTCTCACGTACATCTACGAGATATCAACCATTCT
>JACCGJ010000937.1:0-27248 GCA_013407085.1 Atriophallophorus winterbourni
TTGATAGAAAGAGAGCAGTTGCCGGAAGCCAAATACATCACGAAAAGAACAACTGTTGGTCGCGACATTTAATTAACCAGGAGAGAGACAACCAAACTCACTTTGAGTTGATGATTGAGCCTGGCAAGCGCTTCAATGAACACGTCGGCGCCTTTATTCTGAAACTCGTAACGTCCGGCAATGAAAAAGTACAGTGTTTTGTCCAAGTCGAAATCATAGTGTCTGAAAGTAAAATGTTGTAGGTGGACCACAGGATAGGATCAATGCATGAAATTACGAGCCTGACACCAGACAAAGGCGTCAGGTTGTCCAGACCTAGACAGATATAGGAATGGGGAGATGATAGATCCACTCCAGCGTGTTTCCGCATGCAGCTCACTACCGATGGCAAATCAATTTAAAACGGTGTTACCCGCGTAGTAAAGAAGCACTGCGCAATCACACCACACGGGATTCAGAGCATGTAACAAAGGTAGAGCAACATGTGCCATGATACAGATTTGAATGAAAAATATGGCACATATTCACTCACACCACTCGCCATTATACTCTGGAGGAATTCGCAGATTCAATGATGCCTCGTTAAGGTGGCTGACAAATCGAACCAATCACAGAGAACAGCATGCAATATACGTACTGACCACAATGTGAACAGAAACCTGTTGGAAACGTTTGGTCGCCATGCGGCTGGCAATCAACTAAAATGCCAGAGCTCTATGCAACGAGCACCTCCACGTCGCGCAGCATTCAAGGGCGGGCGGGGAAACCGTTGCAAACACACTGTGTGTCTACCCCTATTAATGTTTTTGGCTTTGAAACAGATATAAAAACAAGTTTAAACTTTAAAGACTGCGCCGATTGGGCTTTTTGACAGCGACTATTTCCAATGTCGAATCCCGACTGATGAAGAACCCGGAGATAGACAAAATGAGGCAGGACATAAACAGATGGAGTTCCTTACTAGTAGATCCGCAAAGGTATGATGGTATGAAAGCACAAGCCTGATCCAGGAAAAGTGCCGCACAGTCAGAGACTGCACGTGGGCTGAGATACTGCCAGGTTGCCCAGGTCTAGAGCGATATGACAAAAGAAATATAAATGATAGTGCGACTCCAGCGTGTTTCATCATGCAGCTCACTACCGGTGACAAATCAATTAAGCACGATGTTAGCCGCACAGCACAGAAATACTGCACGATTGTACATCCGTGTACAATCATAATCCAGGCGAAGTGCCGCACAGTCAGAGGCCAGGCATGGGCGAAGATATCGTCAGGTTGCACACCTGATTTGTTCAGGCTTAAACAAATATATAAAAAAGCAAAAATGGCAGTGACACACTGCATCGAGTTTTCTTAGGGATGGTAAAGTCATGTCTGTTACAAAATGATGTACCATTTCGCTCTCGTATTCACATGGACATAAATCGATTGAAAAACAGAGTCGCAGTAAGGGAAAGCGAGCTACCAGGAGCTCAATTCTTAAGCTCAACATCGGATGACTCTAAGCTGTGAAACTAGATTAAAGCAACCAAAACGTAAGGTCTAACAAATCAATAATACGTACATATTTGGAGGACTAATCACAATTTTTCATACATTTAATCAGAACAATAGGACGAAAGACTCAAGTACGTGTCCGACGTTTGAGTCAGGCGGAGTTCCGGAAGGAATTTCGTGGCGAAAACCAACCAAAAAACGTCACCACTAACCCGTAAAAATGACCTTGAATAAACTGATTCAATTTTTCTTTGGCCAAAGCATGACGATTTTGAAACTCGTGCAGCGCGGCAAATTTGATCACATTCAAACCGTTTGGGGTGATGACGTCTGGTTCGCGTCGAAGAAGATATTTGCTCTCCAACCCGGTGATTTTGCTCACGGTGGTAAAGACGTGAGCACAATGGACAGCGGCACGTTCGAGACAATATCGGTGGTAGATATTTCGGTCGCCTGCCTCCTGGATAGAGTGGAACAAAAGGTTGAGGTAGTTAGGATTTGATAATTTATGGTCTAAAAAGCTTAGAGCTGTACAACACAATAGCATATTTGTATAAGGACAAAAAATATAAAAAAATCGAGGCGCTTCTATCGTATCAAGTTATATAAAAGGGTTGTAGGGTGGAATTATTAAGCATAAATGTACCAAGCACGGATGTGCAATCGTGCAGCACTTCTGTCCTGTACAGCTAACACCGTGCTAAATTGATTTGCCACCGGTAGTGAATAGTGCATGCGAATACACGCTCGAGTCTCGCTGCAATTGCTATTTTCCTTTCCCATATCTATCTAGGCCTGGTAAACCTGACAGTATCTTAGCCCATGTGCAGTCTTTATCTGTGCGGCCGTTTGCCTGGATCAGGTTTGTGCTTTAATACATATATACACCGTTCGTTTCTGAAAATTCATTCACTAGATGTATGTACAACGTCTGACGGTAAGGAGTTTCATAATAAACGAACGCGACGGCAGTTCCGGTGAGAATGTGGCGTATCCAATGCCAATGTGTGTGTACGAGTGGTAAGGCTTGATTGGAGGCTGACTAGATGTCGCAAAGGTAGGTGAAGCCATATTAAACTGAGATTTCACAGGAAACAAAGGTTGATAAAAGTCAATAATTTGGATGAGGTCGATCAGCTGATGCATAAAAATCGGGCGCGCCAAAATATTATTGGGTTTACGAAGCTCGGATAGTAAAGAATGACGCCAAATTGAAACGCGCTCCAACAACAGAGACAGTGCCATGTGATGTCATAACCCAAGAAAGGAAAATGGAGGCTTGCGCAAATTCGTAGAACCTGAATAGTAGTAGCTCTAAATGCATACAAACAGCAGAGACATTGACCCGCAATTAGGTAACCTAAGAAGTTAAGGTCCAAACAATGATTAGGTACATCTTCTTTCTTGTATGCGACTATCTCCTCCTAGAGGATGAGTCGGCTTCAATGAAGGGTCTTGCGAAATTGGATACAAAGCGGCGTTCCCAGCACCAACAACAGATTAGGTAAATGAAGTATGGATATTCATGAAGTCTCGAATAGATCATCTTTATTTAAAACCAGATGTGATCGCACAAACAGAACATGGACCGCATGGAGCAGCAACAGAGACAGTAGCAAAGCCAGACTCATTACGAATACGCCACGGACAAACAGATGCGCCATTCCGCATAATGTTTTCGCCCCTAGGGTACATCATCATGTCAATATAGAAACAATGGCATCAAGCACCGCATTGTTTAGAAATTGCTAGAAAATTTAGCGAATAGTGTGATTAAATTACACCCTTGGATAGTAGTAGTGGTTGCAAACCACGAAATTTGGACTCGTATAGTTGTACAACTAAGGCTTTGTGTAACAGTGCTGGAGATACAATAGTCTCCGTTCGGTCGAGGGTCGTTAATTACACACACACACACACAAAACACCGAGACCAAATACAACAGCAAACAGCAACAACAAAGGTTAAACAATCGGCGTTAATTACTGCAGAACCGAGACAGGCGGTTAATCAACACGTCGCGTGCAACATTGCAGACAATGACCGCGAGACACAATTGTCGGACAACAGCCATTCAAACCTCAAGTGGTCCGCACCAGAGACAATCGCCAATGAAGCACCCATCAAGAGAGTGGCTGTGCGGCATCAGGATATTGTTTACGACAAGATGTAAACGGAACTGATGTATGGATAGATGAAACAACAAGTCGAGATGCTGGCGAATCGCCGCACAATAATGAACTGCACGTGGGTTAAGATACTGCCAGGTTGCACAGACCTGGACAGATATGAGAAAAAGGCAGTGAATCAGCGCAAAAGAGTTGCGGAATTCACGATACGTCACGCGAATTACGTTTAACCAACCATCAGCTAGATGTATGACCAAAGAAGCAAGTGAGCAATCTTGAGTGGCTCAGGCATGGCCAGCGTACTTTGTGCTGTGCGGCGAACACCGTGCTAAATTGATTGGCCAGAGGTAGTGAGCTGCATGCTAAGATAGGCTGTAGTCTCACTACCATTTCCTGTTCTTTTTTCTTCCTCATATCTGTCTAGGCCTGGGCAACCTGACAGTACCTTCGCCCAACTACAGTTTCTGACTGTGCGGCACTTTACCTGCATCAAGCTTGTGCTTTCATACCATACCATACCGTTGGAAGGTTTGCTGGAGGAAATGCAAAAAATTATGGCGAAGGTAATGTTGGTATGCGCAAAATCGCGAGCCACAGCACAATACATCTCAGTGCCATAGATAATACACGGTTAGAGAAACAGTTAGACTCTCCATAGCTAGAGAGACACAAAAATGCGATAACGACCACCTCGTCTCCAACCCACCACCAACAATAATCAATTTTGCAAAGGTTTTATCTCTACAGGAAACAAGTATTGAGGCTTTAAACTTGTGCCATGAGATCGAGTACTTGGATGACCCGTTGAACCACCCTGTGTGATGTATGTATAAAATCACAAGCTTGATCAGGTAAAGTGCTTCACAGTCATACAGCGCATGTGGGCTAAGATGCTGTGAGGTTGGCCGGGTATAGAAATGTATATAAGAATAAATGGTTGTGATACTCCGGCGTATTTCCGCATGCAAAGCACTACGAGTGGCAAATGAATATAGCACGGTGTTATCTGCGCAGTACAGAAGTACTATACGATTGCACATACAAGAGACGTGTCTCGGCATTTAAGTCGATAACGGTAATCGACACTCGGATGCACTCGGTTTTAACCTAATGTACAATAGGTCAACAATTTCAGCGTAAAGCCCCAGATACGCTCCCTTTATTTACCTCCCAACTTTGGCCTGGGAAACCTGGTAATATGGCGTCCACAAGCTACAATGAAAAGCAGATAAAATGACGGATTTCGTGCTACTATGCTCTTCGCAACCTAATGTTGCGCAAGATGGTACATGGTATGAAAGCACAAGCGTGATCTAGGCAAAGTGTCGCACAGTCAGAGACTGCACGTTGGCTAAGATACTGTCAGGTTGCCCAGACCTAGACAGATATGAGGGGGTAAATAGAAATAGATGAAACAAGAAACCTATCCTATGTTGCTTGACGAATATATCACTTGCTTTTGCAGCCGTTAAATATGGAAAATTTAGCGAGCATGGAGCAGACTGACGACTTGATACGGACAGATGCTCTGTTGGTTACACAACTTATCCAACGCTGTGTAACTCTTTATCTGGGTCCGAACTTCTGCTCTACGAGGATTATTTTTACAGGATGTGCAATCAAGCAATACTTTTGTACAGGGCAGCTAAAACGTGCTAAAATGACCTACAAATGGTACTGAGCTTCATGCGAAAGCACGCTAGTCTCACTATCATTTCCTCTATCTCTCAACGCACGGGTAACCTTACAGTATGTTAGACCAAGTGCATTCTACTACTGTTCGGCGCTTTACCTGGATAAGGCTCGTGATTTTGTACATAAATGAAGGAGAAGTACCACACAAATGTACATACTGTGAGGGCCGCTGAAAACACCCCGAACCACATGGGTATACATAATCAGATTCCCGTATGATAAAAGAATCTAGGTTGAAACTTAACAAATAAGTAATACGACTTTTCGGTCTACAACATTTAAAAGCAATAATGGATGCCGATTTTGACAAGGAGACCGGACTAAGATGATGGTACAATCGCAAACTTCCCAAAACCGAACATTCAATAGCGAATCAACGAATCTAAAAGATATCCAAATCGATTATCACTTACTTTGTCCAGGTCGAAATTGGGCAAATTGTTATACAAGTCGACCGAGGACGCGCACAAGTAACGACCGAGCAGCGTGGCGTGGGTGGTAAACACCGTGGACACGTCCAAATGTCGAGTCCGGGTGAAAATCAATCCAACACTGGTGAGCCATTCGTGGAAGTGAGCGATGATTGGTGGTGTGGCAGTGGGTTCCACTTGTTTCAGTTGGTTGGAAAACTTGGAAAAGAACCAATGTGGGTTGGTGACCGTGGGTTGAATAACATGAAGGAAAGGTTGTAGCCATACACTTCAAATGACAACTTACCTCGCCCAAGAACCATGCGACCAATGCTCCGAAAATCACCGCATCATTACACTCGCTATCTTGAACGGGAATCCCAATATTGCACGATTCCCAAAGGTCTTTCTTCCAGGAATCAATTCGCCATGCGGAGGAACCAATGTCGAAGAGAACGACGTTTGGGTAACCTTCGATGAGCCAACGACCGAAAACAATCTGAAAGAGAGAGAATGATATAAGTGACGTGAAATCACAACCTTCATCCAGATAGTGCCACACAGTCAGAGACTGCACGTGGGCTAAGATACTGTCAGGTTGCCCAGGCCTAGACAGATATGACAAAAGAAATAGAAAGAAAATTGAAATGGTAGTGAGACACCAGCGTGTTTCAGTATGCAGCTCACTACCGGTGGCTAATCAAATTAGCGCGATGTTAGCCGCACAGCAAAGAAATACTGCACGATTGCACATCCGTGTATTGTATAAATGGGTACTAGTGATGTGGTAATCGCAATGCTTACTGCCAGAATGGCCTAGCAAGCAAAGGGCAATTTATCGCAGCTCCAACGTTAATTACGATTCCGAAGGATCCTACTTATAAGAAGGACAACATTAAACTGGCACCAGCTAAAAAGCTTGTCGGTCCGAAATACATTGTAGACAACATCATATTCATCATCTACTGATACACACATGCATGGACGTGCAATCGTGCAGCACTTCTGTGCTGTGTGGCTAACACCGTACTAAATCGATTTGCCACCGGTAGTAAGTTGCATGCAAAACACGCTGAAGTCTAACTATCATTGCTATTTTCCTTTGCAATATCTATCTAGGCCTAGACAACCTATGGTATGGTATGAAAGCACAAGCCTGATCCAGGCAAAGTGCCGCACAGTTAGAGACTGCACGTGGGCTAAGATACTGTCAGGTTGCCCAGGCCTAGACAGATATGAGGGGGGAAATAGAAATGGTAGTTGGCATACAGCGTGTTTCAGCATGCAGCTCACTACCGTTGGCCAATCAATTTAGCACAGTGTTAGCCACACAGCACAAAAGATGCTGCACGATCGCACATCCGTGCCTGGACAACCTGACAGTATTTTAGTCCACGTGCAATCTATAATTGTACGGTGCTTTGCCTCGAGCAGGCTTCTTATTCTATACATATATATGTACTGATACACAGATTTGCGAACTATCTATTCAGTCTACCTTGGTCCTAGATTATGCACAGTACACCGACAAAAGCTCCCTCGCAGGAGTCGCTTCCCATTTTTATCAGTGGGACTATTGCGAAATTAACAAAAAAGAAACAAACAAATAAAACGTTACACCCATACCTTGATATCATGATGCCGCATGGCCGTGATGGTTCGTTTCAGCACCTCGTTCGTTGGCTCAGTGACATCCACCTCGGTGCGCATACAAACTTCGTTCAATGGGCCCATCAGCACGTAGTGATCGCCTAATTCTTCTACGGTGGTAGCAGCTTTGGTACGAATCACAGTGTATATCCCGCCAACTGAAGTAAAATAGTAATCGATAAAATAAAAAAATGGAATGTAAAATTGCGGGGATCCAAACATATAAAATAACCTAGTAGGACAGCGAATAATTAATTAATGGACTTATAATATGGCAATGATTCGCACTGAGAAATCGATATGGCTTTGATATAACCAATGTTCACATATGCTCCAATTTAGATACAGCTAAGGCATTCGTCAATGAGCGATACCTGCGTAATTTAAAATTTCACACACGCGATATTGACAGCATAAAAGGTACCGCTGGAGGAAGCAAATGGTTTCGACATCTCAAAAAAGCAAAACAGAATAAACCGCTAATTTAACGTTGTAAAACAATTTTATTACCTCAAAAGAAATCGGTAATGCAATAAATTATGATTGCTGGATGCTTCATCGTCATCAGGATTACCTTAGTAGCATGTACAGAATGCTTGACTGCAATACAACCACGGCAATATAAAATCCTGAACGAGTGGGAAGGGCTGGACTTAAACGATTACAAAACCTATAAAAAACCAACCGGGATGAGATGTCTACATCTCAAATGGAACAAACATTCAAGTTTTGTGACCGAGTGACACATGCAATAATGTTAACTCTGAAAGTTGGGGCACCTACACTACATAATTTTATAATGGCATCAATAGAACATTAAATAAAAAGGAGAAATCGGATATTCTTGTCGTATGTCAACGAAATCACTTGAGCACCGTAAAACATGGCGAGTCAAATGATTTGGGGGAAGTTAGCGGTTATTACAGACGGATCACATAAGTGCGTTTCGGGTAGACAGCAAATATCAGTTACACTATCTAAGGTAATGGTCAATACAACTTGCTGGCTTCTCTGTCTGAGGGTGCTTACATGTAGGGCTCAGCAGCAGCAACAACAATAAGCAATAAGCAGCATGGGGTAGAAATATCACATAATCAACGACATTTCAATAAATAGACAAGCATCATTTCGCCGCATGCAGTTGTCATTTTTCTCCGGACTGGTGTAAAGACATAAAATAAACTTAGGTTTTTTATTTATCTGTTAGAGGAAAAGATTGTTATGCGGAGTGCTTTCTAATTGAATTGGTTACAAATGTAACATACAATATGCTTAGGATTAGGATATGTCAGGGTAATTCTCTAAATCGTGTTCGGTAGCAGACGTGTAGTAAACAACTTCATAGATTGTCTGCTTCATCTTGTGTGCTGTCAAGTGGAGTGAGGAGAAAAGCTTGTTACGACGCATGGTAGTGAAAGCCATAAGCAAACTGTGGTACTGACGTTCGTTTACGAAGCATGAATCAATGCCTGTCGTATTCGGGGTGTAGGCCCCTGATCTTAGTTGCTTTGTGCTTATTCTTCTATAGAATTCGTAGCTGTTCATGCCCCGCTTTCCCTATATTTTTTAGATATTTTTATGGTTATATGACAGTTAAGCATCTAGCACGATGCACTTGGTCTAATACTTCCCATTACGATTAAGAAGATTGCGATCATATCCGTTCAAAAGCATAGAAAGAAATGCAGGTCTCTTTCTTCTTTTCTAATATGTAAGACAGCGTAACATCGATGGCAGCAAGGTTAACAACCATATCACAAAATAATTCTTCAAAATTGAAATCTATAGAACCAATAGTATAATGTGTAGTTTCATGGACCGCAGTTATTCATGAGCAGCCACAAAGTACAAAGCAATAATTACGATGAGAATATCGAGGACGTCGCATGTCTCGAAATAAGTTACTATTTTGAAACCTTTGCGAAGCAAAAGGAATATATAATCCTCCCACCTTAAGCAGAAAAAGTGGGATGTGATCACAAGATTCGAGTTGATAAAACGAGATATTATGCTGTCTACGACAGCTTGCGAGGCTTGGTATGAAATCAAGTAGCAAAGCGTTAAAGCCTGATATATACGATTCTCTTCGATTGCCGTACAGGAAAATGCCGCCACACTAAAACATTCAATGATCGGTCGGACGTAGTTGGTACACAGTAACCTTATCATTTGAATTGATCAGTTAACCCTTAACTGCCTGAATTATTTTACAAGCGTCACCTCACTTTCGAACTTTGTTGACAACTGGCGCGCCGCATGGCTGAGTTGTCTCAAACGCGTATTAAACTAGAGCAGAACGTGTGCCGAATCCGATAATCCCGGCATATGGAAGTGATCTGCCTAATTTATCCTATCATAAACCTTGAAATTTTGTGTACCGAATTTGACCCATTCGACCGTTAAGGGTTAATAAAAGTTCCTTCGTGTGCCCAAGGGCAACGCATGGTAGTTGATAGTGCCTGAGCAGTTTTCGATGCTGTAGTTGTCAGATTGGAACACACAATCAAACCCAGATCGAACCACGTGAAATATCTCTGGATGATTTTTTTTCTTGAAAGTATTGTTAACTTGGGTTGCGCATTACCCATATTAAGTAACTCTACTTTTATAAAAACAAATGAATTTTTTCTTGAAATACATACAAAATAACCGTCTCGGTTTTGATAATATTTAGCGTTTGTGTTGTAATTGACTGCTGCCCATTCTTGTTTTTAATCGATTGGACTCATAACATACTAAACTCTTTCAACTTCTGATGATGTGCTTTTGATGAATGGCGGCTGTGGCAAGTGCATCGAAGTACACGTCCGAGAGAATTTGGGCACTCCTTTCGACTTGGCCGACCATTGCCTATAATACTAAAACCTATATGATGAACTTCCAGATAGGATTATTACAACGAACTTTGAAAGTCAGTTGAAGCAGCTTGTAGAAAAGACCTTGCTTGAAATCACTGGGAAGGTATACAACACACGACAGGATTTATTCACCTTAATTTACTTCACTTTGTGCGATTATCTCCTCCTGGAGGATGAGTCGGCTTCAAAGAAGATTCTTGGGAATGTGGGCACAAAGCGGCGTCCCCAGCACCACTCGGCGTTTGTTCGAGTCAGTTTCTCTAGCCTTTGCACAACCAAGTGCGACCTGCAAGGCAGCAGGGAGTTGCCAGAAAGAGGTGGTCTACCAGACTCTGTTCCAGGTTTTTCCTCAGGGTTTTCTCCCGAAGCCTTTCCCGCGATCGGGTATCCCACAAGGCAGCAGAAGTTTAAAATCAGGGTTTTCCTTCCCTTGGATGAAATGCCCTCCCAGGCTAACGAGCTACATCTGCCCGAAGCAAACTGGTTTTCAGGCGCCAGTCACTCGCCCTCACCCCTTCTCCTGTTGGTAGAAGCAGTTCCGCCGGGCTCGGAGAGCAACTCGTGCATGCCAGAAGCTGGACTTCGTTGTCAGAGGCTATTTGAGACGCATGCCATATGGGAGCATTTTATAAACAGTGGGAGCTTATCCCCACTGCCACCCCCGGCTATGACAACCTTTGGAACCTGATGTTCTTTGGATGTTACTGAGCAGGTGACGTGGATAACAAAGGCTTGACCATCTGTCGTCTATCAAGAAGAAGCACAATGTGATCCATCATTCCCTTGTATAGATATGTGAAGTGATTCATGCAAAAAAACCAGTTCAATAAATTTTACAATCTACACGTGCAAATTAAAGTTATTTCCAAAGATTTACAAGCTGTTGGTATAAGCAGGATGTAATTTAGCCCAGATACGGTATAGGCTGATGCTAATTTCTTTTAAAGGCAGCCAATGTAGGTGCAGCTGCGACGACATTTTAGCAAACCCCGTAGGGCATTTTTCACTTTAGTCTAACCTTTTTGTATAATTTCAATTTCAAACTCAATTTAGCTTCTAAACTCATGTTGATGTAGTAAACCGGGCTGATTAATTATCAGAAGGAATACAGAAAATAAGCATTTGAATAACTATTAAATTCACAAAGAATTACATATAAGCAACACATATCAATGAACGACGAGATGCATATAAAACCCGTACCTTTGTTGACAACTTCCCATGCAGTTTCAAAAACATACTTTCTTCGGTATAAATCAGGGTTGATGGACTGAATCCAATTGTTCAGATCATTGTGTGTGATACCGTCTCGATTTAAACGAATCCCACTAGGCCGTCTAGCAATCGACATTTCACTAGGCCGCCTGGCTGTTCCAACTACAAAGTCCTTGTACATAGTGTTTTCCAGCACAGATAAAGAAATATCGGACACTTATCGATTTTTGTTTGAATTTTTTATGATTACAGATAGAGGCTATTAGTAGCGCAGATCAATTAAAAGAATTATTTCGCATAAAACATCATATTTACTGCAAATGTATCTTTTATGTTGATGATTTGGGAAGTTGACATTTTTGATAAAGGCTTATTTATTTATAACAATTTACCGAAGAGTATGCTTCTAGTAATAGCATATATAGCATATATGTTTCGACAATCTAAGTTTTCTTGGGTCAATTATGTACTAGCACTTAAATATTGACTTTCATACTTTGTTTATATCGATTATTTTTTGCAACTAATATACGCCTGTATCCGAGCGGAATTTTTCATTTATGATCAATTTTTAAACTGACTGTCACCACCTGATGACGACAAACAGACAAAGACTGGTTGTGGTATGTAAGTGCGGGGACGCGAGCAACAATTTTCATTAGTCATTTATCATGCCTCACCAACGCTTGAAAACGAATAACATTGTGGTTCTGCGTTTGCACATCGTGGTTTTTTGTGCGTACCCTATGAAGCAGTGCCTTCAAATTCAAACTGTGTTTACAAGCTTGTCACTGTTACAAGCATCAGTGAACCTTAACTTATTATCTCCACCTGATGAAGACAAGCCTGTCCAACTCACAATAACAGAATATTCAAGTCATTTTTCTCGTTATCACACTTTACTTTATTTCGGATCATTATGTCGCATTACAAACATTCAAAATCGTCAAGAACAGCATACCGTTCTACATCTCAATTAAAAAAACGTTCGGTTGTTCTGGACGAAAATATGTCTACGGTTCTGTCCACGGTACAGAACCTAGAAAACAAGATCGATTCCGTCACGGCTAAGCTGTCCACGGTTTCGAAAATTTGCAATATCCTAGAGCCTCTTACCATTCTACTTGACCCTAGTTGTGTATTAGACTGTGATTTAATTCAACGCACGGGCCGATTTATAGAGCCGCTAACCTCAGAAATTGAGCAGTGTCGAAGCCGTGGCAAAAATCTTATTATTCTTAACGTGGCTGACAGATATCCTTTAGTCGATCTTAGAAAGATATTTTTGTCGCGATATGACTTCCCCCTACACTCAGCATGTGTTACTAGACTCAGAAAACCCATCAATCGTAGTAATGCACCGATTTTAATAAAAATTTGCCGACAAAAATTATGCGTCGCACATAATTAATAACCAACAAGTATCAAAACTCTTACCGCAATTTTCTAATGTGTTGATGAAGCCTGTCAACACACCTTTACAACGGAAGTGCCATCGCAAGGTTTCTAAAGTTGTGAAACACTCAACTGATATCTCCAACCTCATAGACTTGGATGTTGTCGATAATTCCGCATCAGCTACTGCACCTGAAACTCAAACTTCTGATGTTATCACTATCTCATGTACCACCACCCCAACAGCTAAATCTAAGTTGAACATTAATGACGCAATGTTAACACCTGGTCCTAATAGCCAGGTCCCCACTAATGAAACCGTCACCGCAGGTTTGCAGCCCTCAGCTCGATCTATAATTAAGGCCACAAAAATTAGTGCTGCCTGTCTTCAAATCAAATTCACCCATAATACTTGGTGGTCCGCGCATCAATAGGAACCATACGGTCAGGCAAAATTTTGATGGAAATAATCCATCTTATGGCTTATGTAATTATCACACCCTACATAGACGGTTTCCGGTTATTCCTGGCCCACTTAATCCACATATCCCCGCAAAGTCCCATTTATCCCAAACAGCCCTATTACTATCCTCCCTCCAGACCCTACACTTCTCCACTTCAATACGCTCCACGTCACCTAGATCAGCGCCCCCTCGTGAATGGGAATCGGTTTAGTGCTTACATAAACCCATTTCAAAACATGTATAGCCCAATAGAAAATTTTCCCTTCCTTTACCACAAACCTTACCCATATTAGATCCATCAATTTCAAACAACTCGTGTAAATCTTTATTACACATGTGAAATATCCTAAAATTCGCCTTCTATTGCTTAATGCTCGGTCAATTATTTCTAAGCTCCCTACCCTTCAACATTTCTGGCTCTCAAATCCACACGAAATAGTTCTTATAACAGAAACGTGGACAACTAATGACGTTCCCAACGTTTTATTTGAACTAGCCAACTATTTTCTGTTTCGTAGGGACCGCAACCAAACTCGTGATGGTGGTATTCTTATTTATTTTAGTACAGATTTCCAAGCAGAAACACATAGTTCCCGTATATTAGATGATCCAGAAGACTCAATATGGACCTACTTACCCTACCACGAAGAGGATAAAGAAACAGTCACTTCTGATGCGGTCACAATAAGTAAGGCTTTCTCTTTGTTCTTCAGCAGCTCGTTCAATAACAACACTTACCATCCACCAGCAAACAACAGCACTCCCTTAAATACTATTGACTAATTTACTTTTTCTGTACAAGAAGTAAAAGACATTTCTCTTCGAAGTAAAATCTCTTATAAGCCTGATGGTATAGGTTTTATATAAGCCATATTGCACAACGATAATAAAGATTTTCCTTTAATTTTAATAAAACTTTTCAATATTTCCTTAAATCTCGAATTTTTCCAACTCATTGGAAACACTCTGTTATTTTCCGACGTTTAAAATCTGGTAATTCGAACCTGTTTACGAATTATCGCCCTATTAATCATACTTCTATTCTGTCTATGTTATTTGAAAGGTTAGTCAAAAATTCTTTGTTGGGCTACCTTGGTCCATATGCGTTCTCTACAGTCCAACATGGATTCTTTAGCCAAAATCTTCTGTAACCTGCCAGTTAGAATACTTAGATCTCATAGCCGCTTCCCTTGAACAAGGACTAGCAGTGATTGTTGCATTCTTGGACATAAGCAAAGCTTTTGATCGGGTTCCTCATACGCTACTCCTTTTGAAGTTGTCATGTTTAGGTATTCATTGAGCTGGTTCCGTTCTTTTCTATCTGACCGCACCTTTTCGGTTCACGTTAATGGTGTTACCTCAACTAATCAGCCGATTCCAAGTGGCGTAATTCAAGGCAGCGTTCTGGGTCCACTTCTATTTCTTATCTATGTTAATGATCTACAAAATGTTGTAGACCACTCCAAGCTATTTATCTTCGCAGATGACATAAAAGTCGTCATAACATCTCCTCCTGGTGAAGTGTCACAGGCTCTGATATCCCTTAACCGTGATCTTGCCTCTGTATCTAGCTGGGGCTCACAATGAGGATTAGAATTTTCGTCTCCTACGACACAATATATGGGATTACGTTGTTCAATCCCTTCTAACACACTCACGATAAATAGCTCATCCATCACACCCTCTGCAGAAATTAGGGACCTTGGATTTAGATACTCCTCTTCTCTCAAATTTAATGAACAAGCTAGACACCTCATCGCGAGGGCAAGACTGAACTTTGGCTTAATTAACCATAAATTACTCTTACGTGAGAGTAAAATAGCATTGTATAAGATGAAGGTCCTACCAATTCTCGATTATTGAAATATCATCTATTCTCACATGGGTAGGCGCGATTGTTTTCTCTTAGAGAGACTTCAACGTACTTTCAGCAAAATAACTTTGGGTTATTCTAACCCCTTGCCTTAACTTGAAAGATGAAATTTACTGAATGTCGAACCACTATGGCTACGCAGAATTCGCCTGAATCTGCTTCTTTTCTTTCGAATCATGACCCAGCAACGAATTAAGCTTCAGTCTGGCATGCGCTTCCACGAGTATATTCAATATGATCTGCGCAATCGAACAAGGCTGTTGAATATCCCTATGTCTCGCACTAAAGTTAAACGTAACTTCTTCTTAATTAGATATGCCCTTCCTCTTCATTTCCGTATGTGCACATCTACAGGAAAATTTAAAACGCTCGTAGAAAAACTAAACTTTCACTCACTATCCCAATTCCTTAAGATAAACTCTTCTCTAGATATTCTATACCCTCATGGGATCCCAGGTTTATAATTCCACATCTTTTTCCACATATTAGTATATCATGAGGTCTAATAGTATTCTCTGGTTAACCAGCCATTCAAGTGTCAGGTTTACGGACCCTAGATATGCTGCTACACATCTCCATCGAAACCGTGCGTTTTATAATCATTTTTACCATATGACCATATCCTTAACCATTATCTGCTTATATTAAGCCCATTTATGTATGAAAACATGCTTTACCTTGACGTGTTCATTAAAAAAAGGAAAAAACGCCAAAAATGCCAAAAATATTGTTTTTTATCTTTTTTATCGTTCATAATCGATTCACTATTTTACTTTGATAACCTCTCACCATGATGGTGAGGAGAATATCTTTAATTTTGTTCCAGTGTTTTCGTCTCCTAAATCAACTCCGATACTGGCCCTTTATTCTTCCACATAAGACTGATTCTTCTATATGAACCGAAATCCCTACTGGCGAACAGTTTTTGTTTCCCTTATTCGACAATTCTTCTTCCCTGAATCGCACAACCGGCCCAAACCTCATGCAATTTAAACCACAATCTCTCCTCATCCCCTCCATTTTCTAATTCTTTTCAATTTAACTTCGGATTTTTAATGTACTTCTCTTCAATCACACCCACCAACATTCCGAAGAAGTCAATATATATTTATATATAAAAAGAACTTTCTTTATTTCGTAAATTTATTTTTACTGTGACAATTATATCTTCACGCGCACCATTTCCTTCATAATTTTTTTCTTGTGTTTTCTTTTTTCAATCTCTGCTCCAGAATTAATCGCATTCTCTTCATTTGCTTATTTTGACGCAATCTAGATGAAACTCTATTACTGTATGACATTGCGCAACAAAAATAACTTTTTTACCCTTGTAAATTTACCATCCTTTATTAAACGGAAAAATGTTTAAAAATTCGCTTGATAAGGTCATATTTTACAATTTATTTATTTTGTACACATTGATAACCTGATCATGTTTTGCATGCCTTAGTTTACCAAGAATATAGTATTATTATTCCTTATCCGATATCATCACATTGTGCTTCCAATCCCCGTGTATTTATCGTTCCAATCGAAGCTACTTTTGTATATATTACATAGCGGATGAATGTATATTGCATTCCTGCATAGTTCACCTGCTCCATCTTGCTGTAGCTGAAGAGATCATATGCCAAAACCCTGCTATGCATGTGGAAAAATCATACGAAAATTTACCCACCACATTTCAATAACGATTTAGTAATTCAGAGCACATAAATCTCGGCACATCTTTTCCACTTTGCTCTTAGTGTTAGAAAACCATCACAACCTACTTTGCGACAGAAAGATGGACGAAAGTAATTATAAAAACTGTTGATTGAGTACATCACTAGTGACGTTTGAATAGTGCTTTTTGCCTCAATTACTAACATATCATTGAAGAACTGTCACTGATAAAGTGCTTTGAACTAAGAAACCTGACCTTGTTAATGGTATTTTGTACTCAGCAGTTCGCACTCTTTTTGTTTGGAATTAAAATACAGGTCGCCAAACTTACTCTTCTGGTAAATTAAGTTTCATCGACGTCTCTCGAAATCTAACTCACCACCATCAAGATATCACGAACGTTCTTGTTAGAAACACTGGCATTATAAATATAAAGCCTCCAAGTGCATTCTCAAATGTTTACGAACCGTCAATTTGAAGGGTCACCCAGCAACGGCGACCAATCTAACCGGTCCATTTAAACCGTCTGGTCTGTTTAATGATCAGGAGAAATCAAGTTGTCTACGTTTCTTAATCGATGCTGGCGTTGAAATGGACGTCATACTACCCGCATCCAATTCGTTGAAACCATCGACCTATAAGCTTCAAACGACAAATTTCACTCGTATTGATACTTATGACCATGGCCTTATAACTCTCCATTTGCATTTGTGAGCCAGATTTCGTTGTTTGCTTATCATTGCGCCATCTTCGTTAGTGACTTCTTGGCTCACTTCTGTCTAATCGTCAAAATATAACAATGGAAATTAATGCATACTGAAACTTAATTGAATTATCAGTCATCGCTACGATATCCATTATCCATATTATCAAGCCTATCAACATAGAAATGTTTACAATAAGTTTAATTTTGCATGAATTCCCATCTATTCAACACCGACAGATATTGTGGCGCTTTCTGTGAAACACAACATTGCCAATATCGGAGTATCTGTTTCTTTTAGACATATGGGACTCAAACTTTTCAAACTCATAATGATAAAAGCCTAGTTTGAGGAGTTGCTGAAGTTTATAATCACTTGCCTTACATTCAGCTCCCGGTGGTCACCACAACATAAGTTTCCCAAGATACCTCGGATGTGTGAAACTAAGCAATGACTATCTCGCTCTTGAACACCGAACTACGCCAGATATATACCCGGTGCCGCACATCAAGCCTTACTATTTGAATCGTTCTGATAACACCATTCGTAACAAGCTTGATGTTGTTCGTGATTGCCACCACACTTTCACTCATATGCCAACTTTTATTCGAGAAATACGTTACAAACTTTTGAGCTTTTCTTCTACAATGTTCAGCAAAGCTTGCTTTTTTTATCCTTATGGCCAACAATATTCATGTTTCCGAACGTTCCGAAAATAAAGCGATCAAGATCAAACACGTTAGATGCATTGCTGCTTCAAATCTGGATTTCCTGAAGCTTAGCCTGAGTCCATTCACTATTATACCTCTACCTAAAAATAAGAACCGATCTTCCAGTTTCTTGTTACTTGCGGCGACAGCCGCAAGGATAAATTCTTATAGAGCTTTTCAATGACAAGTCATTGCACCCCAACTAGCTTACTCAACTATCAAGAAAATGTTACTCCAGGCTTCGAAAAAGGAGAATATATTGCTTCTGAATATATATATATATATATATATATATATATATATATTCATCTCAGTGATTATAATCGATACAAATATGTATCGCGTCCATGAAATCAAATACAGACATATATCTATATATATTCTGTACTTGCTTTCAAGTGTCGCGATAAATCGATTTTTGATAGATTTAGTTGCTGATATTTGTTTCACTTTTCATGTCTTACATTCAACCATCAAGCGAGATTAGAGACGTGGACTAAATACGTCAAATATTAAATGAGATTCATTACGCAAAATATGAAACAAACATGGTCGCCGTTCCTACATCAATACCTATCATCGCTGTCGTATTTGGGACACAATTCTGTCTTTCCCTTTTGGTCAACTGCCAAAATGAAACGGAAACAACGGAGGTTGCCTAATTTTGATCCTTGAATCAACAACAAATCTATTCACACAAAACTGCTAATATAAGATAATTCAATTTGGATTATCGGACCGTTCAATGTCTTCATCTCCGACGTGCTATTTTCGATCATTTGCATTCCAGTAATAATAATAATGTATATTCTTGGATAAACCGAGTCGTGCATTGTATGAACAGTTTGGTGATTATTCCTAGAAGGTTCGCTACGTTGAGGCTTATCACACTTCGTTTTGCTAAGCTGTCAATTATAAAGCATATGCGAACCTCGGTTTACCATCGCACCTCTTGTCAGAAGGAGAAAATAATTTAACAAACTAGCGCAAATTACTCTTAATTCAGGCATCCTAACGGTCGTTTAACTCGCGTGCTTCGTGATGTCGTCTGTCATTTGCCATCATCAAACGAATATTCTTATATCCTAACGGCGATTGATCATTTTACTTGAAGGCCAATTGCTGTTCAAATCAAAAATACATGTTCTGAGACTGTAGCACGGGCCTTCGGCGAACATAGGAATGCTTATTTAGGCAGATCAACTATCGTCATATCGGAAAACAGCGTTCAGTTTGAATTAAAATTATTCCGAGATTTTTGTATCGACTACTTGTTTGCCAACTCATGCAAATCATTACCTACAATCGTAACTCCAATTGATTTCTGAAACGCGTCAAACGCAGTTCGAAGCCTCCTCAACATTCCAAGCTGATACTAATAGATGGACTGAAAGTTTATCCTCTTCTCTTCTAGAAATTCGTTCGACAATCAAAGAAGACATGAAATGCTTAGCAGCTTAATCAGTTTTTCTACCACCTGTGCCTTCCTTGGAAACTTGTTGTACCACGTCACCATCATTTTCTGTGAGAGAACATTTCTCGTTTGCAATCGTTTATGATGAAGCTGAATTTCACGCCTCATCATCGCAATATAGATCAAATTAAATCACTTCATCTTGAAATTTTTTCTGTTGTTTTTGTGCAAAGTGACTCTGCTTTCAAACAGTTCCAAACATGCTATCGTTGCCCGCACGAAGTTGTGGAGCATTACCCCAATAATTTGTATTGCTAATGTTTGTTCGTTGCGATAGAGTTTAATTGATTATTTGCAATTAGATTTAGCAGAACTAATGTAGCCCTATCAATACAGCCGTGTTATAATCATGTGTCTAATTTTTGCCATTGTTCACCCGATTCCTATTGTCCATTTCAGCCCTGGTTACACTCAGAGCAGAAAACTTGTTCTATATCTTTAGCTGACTGTATGAAAAGTATGCGCATTACGTGATCCTTTTTCAAGTCTGTTTAGAAAGTATTGTATTGATTCGTCTTTATGAATCTTCCTATTTATACACAAAAATTTTACCTGTGTATATTGATCTGTTCTTTGCTTGATTTTCACAGTTACTAATAATTTGATACTATGATTTCGTCTTCTTCTACGATCGAGAAGTAATTTTGCGTTTCTCCATGAGAGAATTTTGTATTAACGGATCCTCAAACATTTAAACTCATTTTGCACATAGGATATCATGTACTACATATTTGTGCGTGAATTTATCCTGCTTTCGTTGGAATTCATTTTTATATTTCAGAGGATTCTTACTCAATCGATCTCTACGTTAGTTCGTTCAATTTATTCTGTTGCGCAGTTATTTTTGGTCATTTATCATGAAAGTAAATTACAAGCGCTGGTGAATCTCGATCCTATTGTGCCTACCTGGTGAATAAAAACAATGCGGAACCGGTGGTATGGTGTGCGATGGAAATGCATCCGAATGAGTATTTTAAATTTCATTTTGGTAAAAGTCTCAATTTATAATTACCTTATTCATGGATCCATTCAGGATTTCGCTAAAGAGGGATTACATAATTTCATTTGCTTTCACAAAATTCCTATTCTTCTACATTTATGACCGAGTTCGATTCAGTAAATATAAAGGCCAAAAGCTTACGTTTCAATGATATTAAAATATCTAGTAGTGTCACAGTTCGGAGAAACAATAGATTAGCTATTATATAATTCAAATCCACATGAATGAGTTTGTTCCACTGAGTTTCATCATTATTGATTATAAGCAAATTGGATTGGTTCCGAAATCTAAATATTCTGCTGCAATTTGTTAGATGACCTGTACGGTTGGATCTATAAACTTATACAAAGAATAATCCAATCTATTCTTCGTTTACACTTGCAAACAAGTTTATACCTATTTTAACCACCGATAATATTATTTGGACTTCGAACTTCAAGTAGGAAACTGAGTCTAGTTTGCATGTGATATATGTCACACTTCATAATGTTAATTTTATTATGCAGATGTCTGATCTCATCAGAATTCAGTCTGTATAAATATAGTAAAGTCTACAATTTAAATTAAACATTTATTTGTGCTCTACTCTCGATTTCCCCAGTTTATGACTAAATTTACCTCTGGTTCACACAGGTAATAAAAACTAATTCATATTCCGGACATTTAATTTTGTGTTTATTATGAACCAATAGCCATTCTGAAACAGTAGTGTTGAATGCTGAATCGTCGCTGTGTGTTGAATATATTTAATGTTCTACTATTTTTCTCACCTCAGATTGATTTACGTAATAAAATCTCTACAAGGAGCTCAAACATTCCCCATTAATCACTATCATAGAATCAAGATAGTAATTCAAAGTTATTTCACGCTACTTGAATAGACTATTTATTAGTTATTTGCATGCAGTACTGTGTTTTTAAAGCTAGAGAGCAAAACGAATGCTATACCAACATTTCTTATGAGAACAGAATCACAGTTCTTCAACATAGATTGCAATCAAATACCAGAGTAAGCACAACACATATTTTTAATAACATGCGAAAATAGGTTTAACGAGCATGGTCTCAACGTATGATTAATGTAATATATTACGCTGTTTTGTTATTCACACACATGTTGACTAACTGGTGTAGATCGCATTTTTCTCTCATCAGAGAAACATTTATGTGAAATACATAATCTTTCGAGTCCAAATTACGCTTAGACGAATATCTCTAGTCAACTAGTCTAAACCCTCAAATATAGTATTCCCATCAAGATATGAAAGGCCAAATCTCCCAAATGATATCCAATATCTCAGTAGATTAATAACCGGGAACTAAGCACTTCATTCTTCATTAGAGTCTAGCGTACATGGATGAATCACATAGAAGTTACATTCTTGCCGAACAATATATAATAATCCAAAAAATAATTACTATCATACAACGTGCTAAAAATCACTCCATGAAATTTTATTTCAAAATCCTGATTTATGAAACTTCGGTAGCCGCACATATACCTTATATATCACAATTTTCAACTCTATTTCCACTTAAAAGTGCCTTCATTCGAATCATCATTGCCCGAACAGTCTTTTACCAATTTCAGCGTAAAAAGTCTTCTGAAATCAGAGACATGTATTGTTGAATAATTGTACTGAAGTTGAGTATCGGGAGTGTAACCGTCGTATATTGGTATAGATGTGTGGTAGGTAACAAGGAGGTCAAAAGGTATACGTCTATTCCCCATTGGAAGCAGACGAAACTTGTCAAGAGGATCTCCATAAGTGAACCAGCGGAAACGATTCACCAATTTCTGTGCTCTCCGCCAAGCTTTCTCGAGGAGAGCTTTCACCCATTTTGATAATGGATATAACGCCCACAGACTGTTATCAATTATTTTTTCCATCACAATTAACCGATAATTGCAAACAAATCATGCACAAGCAAACAATACAATATATTTCAACACAATTTATTTGGTGACGATAGCAGGCAACTTATTTTAAAATCAAAATACTTCTCGGGTTGTTAATATAATATAATATTGTGTACGTTTCAATCAGAATTAGAACAGAGCTAAAATTCTTTGCAAGATAAGTGCGCTCGGTTTACCAGTTTAAAATACCGAATAATTAAATTGTTTTTAATAATCTTTTATCAATTAAAACGTACGCCTCACTTTCCTCTAATAAGAAAATTGTCATATGATCTATATTCTCTTTGTAATATTTTGGGCCATGCAACTTATTTTATTTCCAACCAAATTTCTTTCGATATCTATAAAATCAACTCTTGTGGCCAACCCCATGAACATACTTAATAAGCGTTTTTGAATGTGAGTTTGAACGTTAGACAATTTTGATTGGTTTGAATGATACACATACAGTACTCAGAACTCAGGAATTTTCGTGGTAGGAAAAGAGGTAAGCTTAACGATAACCATGACGAAGAATTTTGAGAAGAAAGTTTAAATCATCCAAAGATCCATAGGGAGAGTCACGTACAGCATGGTTCTTCATATACTCATTGAGTGTAAAAGCATATATTTCAAGTGAGTCTCAGCATATGTTTTCTTAATGCTGAATGTTCCAAGTATAACAAATTCAGACGGAGAAAATATTAAGACAAATATCAAATGGAGAATGCGGAATGCATGAGGCCTTTCAATGTTTTTGTGTTCGATAAAGACATAGGGGTTTATCATATGTTTGAGGGAATGATTTTTATTACTCAAGATTTTTAATGCCAACAGAAGGTCACTCAGTATCCGTCGTTGGGTAAAATCGCGTAAATTAAGTTCTATCCCGGCTGAGGTAGAATATTCGTTACCAGGACGTAATTACCGTCCCTACTTAATGAGTGCAAACAGCACCAAACCGGTCGTGGTTTGTATGTGATGAAAATGCAGCAAATGAGCTTTTATGTTGGTGGACGTACTTCCGTTTCAATGATCTGGAGTAAGTTTGCGGGCTCGATATTCCTGAATATCTTTTTTAGAAGAATGATGATGCGACAGTCTTCATTGTACACTGTTCGCCAATGTTCATGCTTAAGATTATACGAAACTCATATACCGAGATATTTTTCTGTGATGGTCATGACAAGATCTCATGTGTCAAGCTCAGAACACAGAACTCACAAAGCTTAATGGTAGAAAAAGCTTGATAATAACACTAGGATGACTAGGTATATCAAGTGAAAATATAAATCTGGCAAAAATCTATAAGGACAGTTACATACCACATACGTCGTCATATACTGATCGAGCTTAAACGTTTAAACCTAAAATAATTCCGAGCGCATGATTTCTTCGGGCGAAATGTTCCAAGTGTACCCAATTTTGACGGTCAAAAATTACGACGAATATCCAATTATAATGCTTAAAGACATTTAATGTTCTCGTGTTTGAGTAAGGTCATTGAGCTTTAGCAATTGTTCAATGTGATGGTTTTCAGAATACAAGATTTTGAATGCCTACAAGAGGTCAGTTCGTATCCGTCATTTGGAAAATCGTGTAGATTTAGTTTCCAAAACGCGTTTTGAAAGGCAAATTTGTGTAACTGGGAGACCAACTTTGTCGCACGATGATAAATCCTATCAAATAGTTTGATATAATTTCTTAGCCATGGTGCCCGGTCATATTTGGAATATTCCATAACTGGAAGTACATACGTCATACGTGAAGTACAAACATTTTCCGATCCGCAACATTTTGCATTTCTCATAGTTAAAAAGTAACTTATTTGTTTGGGACCAACGAAGTAAGGTGAACAGAATTTGTTGTATTGCCATATATTTATTTACCAACCTAACACGCGTCTATATTTTAATATCATCGGTAAACACTATCAAACTACATCCAATATCTTTCACTACGTTATTCATATACACAAGAAACAGAAGAGGTCCAATTATTGAACATCGCTGAATTTTAATTGTGAGGTCTAGTTCTTCAGAAAGAAGGCTGCCAACGCGAACTTAGAGATGTCTATCAGTAAGATAGTCCCTTATTTGATTCCTCAACATCACCGTTATTCCATAACTTTTGCAAATTTTTATAAAAATGTCATGGGTGACTTCATAGGAAGCTTTGAAAATATTGATGTAACAAGCATGTACGGCCATACCTCAGTCTAGTGCCTTGGATCCACTATCGAAAGTTGTCACAATGTTAGGTGAACAGCAACGGTTTCTTCGAAAACCGTGTTGTGCTGCGGTCTAAATATTTCAATTTTTTTAGATGTTCTCCAACGTGCGCATTCTCAAGACATTTCATTAATGAACAGATCACTGGAAGTAATGTTATCGCTGTCTATAGTTTGCTGTGTCTGAAATGCAACGACCTATAAAAATTGGTGGTATCATCTCTGCTTTCCACTGCATTGGTATTGTTTATTCATGTGGTCCGAAATTGAATAGGAGCATTCGAGGAGCTGTCAAAACAAAGCCAAATTGATATGTATGGTGGGGGTAATTTTGTTGCACCCGGAGAGTGGTTTTCTTTTGAGTTACAAAGTTCACGCCCTACCTTGAATTCATTGAGAGTCATGTGATTGAGAGCATCTCCATTGTAGCTGATCGTATTTGCGCTGACCATGTTTATCCGATGGCTTCATCAGGCTTTAGGACTCCGAAAGGATCAAACTTTGGACAATCCTGCAGTTCGTTTGAGTTTGTTGCTTAGAGTTTCGCGCTATTTCCCATCACGGCACATCAGCGTGGAACCTTGCAGTGGCCTCCGACCCTTTTATAGATGGTAAGGAAGTTGATAGTAGGAAGTTTCCTGGTATCTCCTTAGAGCTGTCTGTGATTTTAGGATGTCTTAGCTGGTCTAGATTTGATGAAGTAGGTCAACGATTTAGCCGTTCTAATGAAAATGTTTTATTTAAGTCCTACTCCGCGCTACTGCACAACGTTCTCCATTCTTTGAAAATATTCGTGACAAATTAAGAGTCCTCAATCATGAAAAGAAAGTTTGCAACAAATCGGTTAGGAGCCGGTTTTCGAAAAATAATCGAAGACCTCATATCGGATTCCATTAATCATGAAAACAAAGTTGGAAATGCATCGGTTTGCCAGCAGATGTTTTTGGTAACTTTTTCGGCTTTTTTTTCTGAACACAAGTACGTGAGGACCAAGAGTGTCGGTAACAAAAGTTTCATATATAAGTGGATTTTTGACCAATACCGGTTGAGAGAGGGTTGTGCTAACAGAGAGTCATTACAGAATTTTACATAGTAAAAAATAGTTCTGCGTGTTCAACTTTAATGGAATTAGTTTTCGCCCTGAGGCAATTGATACTGGGACTTACAGTATGGGTGAGACAAAAATGGTGCTTTACTGAACTTGAAAATTGAAGTGATCTGGTACATGCAATGGCGCAATGTTTGGCGGCCATTGATTCATGTTTTGTCTAATGATTCTTGAAATGTTAAATGAAGTAATGCCAGGGTTCACGTATAGCTTCACTCGTTATTTGCAAAAAATTGCGATAGGCCTAACTCCATCCTACGCACAACTCAGGTCTAATCATTAATGAATTCCTGAATTATTGTTATTGAAAATGCCATTGTCATTTGTTAACAGACGTACTTCGAGTAAAAAAAATGTCTTAACCTTACCGATGAAGAAGCTAAGAAGATATTTCTGCCTTCAACGTATTCTAAAAACATGGAAACTATTTATCAAAAGAGTGAACACATCACAAAATATTCTACACGTCTGATTGTCAACCACAGACTTTTCTTTATGTATGTACGAGTGAAATCACATCCCGATCCGGGAAAAGTGTCACACTCAAAGACTGCACGTGTCAGGTTGCCCATGCCTATACAGACATGGAAAGGAAAATAGCAAAGGCTGAGACTGGATCAGGCTTGTGCTTTCATACTATGCAACTAAACCGGTGGCAAAACAATTTAACACGATTCACAGCTCAGAAGTACTGTTCGGTGAACCCACTACAGTCAACTTTGATTCTTTTCACTTATGATTTTATCTGTGCCACTGACTCCACGGGTGGAGTAGCCGGCTCAATTGATGTCTCGAATTACACCAGCCTACAAGCGTCGATTGGCAGTGAGATCGTTGCAAATCATAATCCATTCGCGTTCCTACCTTCGAACACTATAAACAGTATGCATTCCCAGGGCGTCTACATCATCCTTCACAGTGACAGCCAGGGTCTTAAATCTTCTCTGAATTGAAAGCAGAGCAGAGGGGATAAAATCTCGTTAAGCTTCATCACAGTAAGAGACATGGGTGATTCTGCGTGACATGGCAAACCCTGAGAGTAGAGGAACCACCCACTATCTCACTCCGGGGGGCCTTGTAGCCGACGGATGAGCGGGGGTAGGGCCGAGGAGACAAGGTTTTCGTACCCGCTAATTGTCTTTTGGATGGCGCGACCATACTAGCGCAGTCTTTACCGCTGTGTGCGAAAGGAAAGCGTCGGTGTTGTGATTGATTGATCAAACATACAAGTGAGAAAAACGATTGACTGTAAACTAGGCTTTATTCAATT
>JACCGJ010000938.1:0-37426 GCA_013407085.1 Atriophallophorus winterbourni
TACATAGGCTAGACAGACATCTGCTGACTGACAGGATGAATGAGTCAGCAATCAGCACACACGACGATCATAGCGATTGTATGGAGTTCACCGTGATTGACTTAAATTCACCGTTTCTATAAAAATTAATGGAAATTAAGGACTAAAATTAGGATGCGTCCTATACATAAGTACACCGTTTTTCCATCGTTTTTAGGGTCAAATATCCACTGCCTCCTATACATGGTATCGTCTTATACGCTGGTATTTACGGTAGTCAAACGATCGATGGTTGTAAAACATACGCTATCTTCGCAGTGGTTTCCAGTTATTCGGTATTCTTTGTAGTTTGTGGCGTTTCCAGTATAAAAAAATATGTCCTCATCTTTCGAGCTAGTCGCAAAAGGTTCACTTGCTCCTAGTCAAGCCAAGATGTCGTATCTCCAATTAAGATAGATCTCTTATTTACTAGTCGAGATGAAATTCTGGAATTTTATCATTAGCTATTTGATTTGACTACTAGACAAGCGATGCAGCAATAAAATTCAGCCTATATTTATTTCATTCTAACATATACTTGTAAAAATATCGTCTTGTGTCTAGCAACTGTTGAGCTTCTGTAGAAAATTAAGAGTAGTTTCATCAGGTGCGCTAATTGTTGCTTTTATCACGGAGCTGATCTACATCCGAAATACTAGAGAAAAGTCGAATCGAAAATGCTAATACACTCTTCAAAAATTGATGGGTATACCAATGAAACTGCGTACTCGAAAATCGGTTAGGTGCTTGTGCTTGAAGTTTCAGCCTTCATAAAAACTTAGGCTCTTTATAACAGAAATCGGTTTAATTTCATTATATTTTGTGTAAATTCAACTTTTCATTTTCGTAGAACTAGGGACTATAACATGCAAGTAATTAAGAAAATCGACCGACGGAATAAGATTTATTCAATATAAACGACTTAGTGTGATCAACGGCATCTCAAATGGTGAAAGACACGTTTCTATCACCTATTGTCAGTAGAGCATGTTGAGTGAATAATTTAGTTGATTTAACATGTGTAAATTATCCACCAACGAACCAAAAAGAGATTGAACGAAAACGCGTTCTCGTCGGACACGGGAAATCTGGAACCTCAAATAAGTGTCCTGTGGAACACTGCAAGCAGACACCGAGCGTTGAGAGTATCTTTGAAATGATTCACAGAATCATGTGTACTATTGAAATCTTGAGTTGACTGACTTACACTCTATGAATGGAAAAACACTATATGAATTAAAACCTAGCATCTATGTCATCCCTTAACATTAAAGCGAATTTCCCTCTTCTTAACGTCGATAAATTTGAGTGAATCCTTATTTTACAATATGCATGGGAGTGCTTAATTGTATTGAGGATGCCTTTGATTCATGTTGAGTGAGATTTGTTTAATGTTTATGGACAGTAATACTGTTCGTGAAATATATATAACGAACATGTTGTTTCCGTTTTTTTAGGGAAATCATGGAAACTTTATCAATCCATGGAGTTCGTAACCCACGGTGGACAAGCAAGATCAAGTCCCGTAAGAGATAAACATTTGTGCGTACTCACTATGCATTATATAAAAATGGAAATTTATTGCGAGCCAAAAGGTAGGCATCTTTTATAAACTCCAGCCTTATCTATGGGACACCGAAATTTGCAAATCTTAACTCGGGACTATCTTATAAACAACCGAATTAATATTGCCGATGAAAAAAGCGACACATTCAGCTAATTGCCAATGATCTTTATGCATTAGGATCGCGTAATTACGACCTTCAAACGCTTGGCTAAAATCAAGGAAATAAAGATGTAATCATTTGCATCTGTTAGTTATCTTAATAATCACGTGCCGTAAGGAGATCAGAGACATGATCTCCAAGTTTAACGAATACGTGATGTTTCACATTAAACTTTCTTGCATTTGTATGCAAAATTACCCAACTTTTCGGCCAATACTCGTGTCGATTTCTTGCAGATTATTAATGCTAACATTTTGTCCATAGTTAAATCATCAACGAAGAAATTTCTATTGAAAACCTTCTTATTAATTCCTTGATTCCAACATTTCAGCATGTAAGCGAAATCCATTGAACGTAATAATATATCGGACAACTAAATATGTATTATATATACAAGCTCTCAACAAAAAACTTGGTGGATTTTTAATCAAGGCTGCTCGGTAGAAATTTAAACGAGATATTGTATAACCTAATGGAAAAACGTATTATAATAATATGAAGTATAACTTTTATTTCAACGTGCTATTGATTTTGAGAATAAATTGAAGATGTTTGAAAGTGTTTTGCAATATTTTTCGGCGTTATCATGCGGTATTTAGGTTGGAGAAGCAGATAAAATAGGGCTATTAGAAGTCAAACCAGTTTGGCTTACCGATGTATTGTGGTGTTCGCATCCACATCCCTTACACACCACTACCGGTTTTTGGCTGTTTGCCGTCATCAGTTGGAGACAGTAAGATCACATTCAATGAGACTTGACACAGTGGAAAAGCGTTAAACAAAGTTAACCCTTCGTCTACTGACGTTATCTCTCGTTACCACCTCAAACAAGCAGTCGATTGCTTAGTAGCTCCCGTCAGTACTTTAAGTAACAATAGGAGTTCACATGTCAGGCGGCGTCTGCCATCTGGTCCATAAAAATTAATCGTGTATTTATTTATGCCACAATTAAGCAGAATATAACAAAAATAACACAAAAATCAATTATCGTAGACAAAGGATTAAACTTGTATGCTACTGTTATATAGGGTTTTTACAAAGAACCACGATGTTCAAATACATAATCACAAAGTGATTCCTGGCAAAGCGCTGGAGGCGCATATAAAAGTCCAATGTATTGTAATGCTCACGTCCCGATTTTTTATTATGTTTTTATCCTGTGAGTCATGATCTTTCTGTGGTTAACATTATTTCTGGATTAATTCGGGTATTTTGGTAAGTGAGTATCTCAGGCAACAATTTGAATTTCACATCATTACTTCAAAAGAATTAAAAATAACTAAGAATGTGAATATTATTGTGATTCTCGTTTAATCTAAGCTTGTTCGAATGTTTCAAGTACTTCTGGATAAAATTAAATATATATACATTCAAAATACTTAATGAATTTTACTTTTAAAAATTTACAAATATATTTCTATTGGTAAGAACTGGATGATTGTTCGTAGGATACATTATAAGGAATATCACGCTTAGAGTAATATGGCTATATCCATGATATATAATAACTTTTATTATGAACATCACGGTTATATTTATTTTAGTTGATCACCATTACAGGCAAAATATGGCGCTGTTTGCAACAGTATACAATAATAGAAACGATATCCCAAACAAGCGATCTTACCAAGACATCGGAATAAGCCGATTACGAATGTCAGTATATCATTGCTTCGAAGCTTTAATAAATTATTACATCTTTTGGTTGTGTTAATCACAGAATATGGTGCTCGAAGTTTGATCTTGAAAGCATATTAGGAATCATCTATATAAATTTGACTGGTCGAGATTTCTTCAGAGGCTTCCATATCTAAACCTTAGCAAATACTATAAATCACCTTCTAGAAGTAATTCATCAGACCTAAATCTAAATATTACATTCACTGAAGATCAATCTCCCAAACTACCTGTAAACTGTTTTACGTTCACCAATAAATTTAACGCCGCTGGTCATAATGATCATCATTAATTGTCGGAGGATAACAGGGTTGCTACTTATTGGATGCAGAATTAACTAGCCCGAACGAGCTCTTTGAAGATTCGTCGGTAGTAAAACAAATGTTAAATATTTAATAAAAATGAATAAACGAATTTCCTTAATTAGCCATTAATTGTTTCAGCTGCACAAAGAGCTAGAGGAGAACTCTTTAGGCTTAAATCCGTTCTGACGTGCAGAACGCGATTGTTAAACCTCATTAAGAATACTGCGTGAAAGCCCGGAGCCCCTTCTAACGAAACGTCATATTACTACTAGAGAGAGTCTAACGTCTAGCTAACAAAATGTTGTAGTATGTTTGGGGAACCACGGGACCTCATATTTCATTAAAACCCATTTCTCACTCTGCGTCGGCGTCTACGGGGTGACCTAATAGAAACCATGCAAAATCCTGGAAGGTTTATGCGAGGAAGTTGTCAAAACCTTGTTTCATGTGCGATCAACCCTTTAACTAGAGGGCAAACATTAAAGCTCGCAAAAATCACAGCCGTCTGAAGCTTTAGCAACACTTCTTCAGTGAATGAGTTGTAAGCTTCTGGAACAAGCTGCTTGAGGAACAAATCGCTGGCATATCTTTAGGTGCATCCAAAAATGGTTTGGATGCCCTGTTACTTGAGCTTTACCCTGACTTCTTTCAATGAATATGCAAGTCACCTGTCGACAGAATTAGCGTAAAGTTGTTTGTTCATTTAAAATTTATAGGGTCTTTACCAAGATTAAAATAACACAAGAATCCAATTATATAATGCCTCGTTTTAAATGTCAGGTTTTAAATGTACGCACAAAATTTCCATAGCTAACCTCTCAGCGGCTTGGCGAAGAGAAACCCGTTCCGTTTTTCTTAGTAGCAGTTAAAAATACTGGAACCGAAAAATGGCCTGCAAAACAGCTGGTATCTTTGGTATCCTGGTCCATAGACCAGGATACCAAAGAACAATGAACAAACTTTGGCAGTGGTGAGCGCTCCTTTGAAGCTTTCCACCGATTGAAATTCTGGACGCTCAATTTGTTTATCGGATATTTACAGTCCTGTGCCAATTGAACTGAATTGAATATATAAAAATTATCAATCAAATTGTTTTCGGTATCCTTAGATTTATTCAGTAACGCGTTGCATGAGCTTTAATTATTCTACGATTTAAGCTGTGCAGAATTACATTAGTTTGCTTACTAAACGAATTTTTTATTCTTATAAAGTTAATAATAATAAATAAAGTCCAAGCTGATTTGTAGAAATCCGAATTATAGTTATGAAATTTGGGAAACGAGAGACGAAGCAATCAGGCGTTGGGACAAATGTTGCTTACTGAATAGTATAACTATTTTTTATTGCGGTTTACTGTTGTAGTGGACCAAAAATATAAGTCCAGCACTACACACAAAATGGCAAAAATGGAAAGAACTCACTGAGAGACCAAAGGAGCAAATGTGCAATTAAAGATCCGTAACGTCCAACGATAGCGAAGTAATCCACACAGGAAAATCCAAGAAATGGAATCCAAGGCGCAGAAAGCGCTAAAATGTTGGATATTCCGTTAATCACAGTTCCAGCACAGAGTGGCGCACACAGACTTCACAACCACGGAAGAAATCAGAGTCCGAGTTCGAAATTGTATTGACCGCCAAAAAGTATAATGTACAAGCATTAATTCGAAAGAAGTACACATGGCCAAAAAATGAACAATCATACAAGGCAAAAAAGTGTATGTACGAAATGCTAAGGTACAAGGGAAAGTAGATCACTACAATACTCCCCCACCAGAGCGTTAGTTAGGCTTGAAAGAAGAGTAACATACGCTCGAAATGTTCATAAGGTCACGTAGTCAGAAAGGCGTTTGGGCCAATGCACATGTCTACCGGTTCGGGTTTGAACGGGGGTAGGAGGGACCGGGGAATTGGGATGAACATGGGTGGAGGTTGGCACATGAGGATTATCAGGGGGTTGTGCGTGAGGCGTAGTGATGCTTGGTGGAGATTGCTGCTTAAGCTCGACAAAAGCGGGTTTTAAGCGGTCAATAGAAACGGTGTCACGTCGACCATTCATATCCAAAACGAAGAACTTGGGTTTACGCTCGATAACTCTGTGAGGTCTGTGATAGGATGGCTGAAGAGGTTTACAAACAGAGTCGCGTCGCACAAAAACAAAATCACACGTATCAAGATGAGGTGATTTCTGTTGGTGGATAATGCGCTGACGAGGAGGCGTAAAGTCCAACTTGGACATGAACGATCGCAAGCGAGAAATGTAATCTGACGACGGAAGTGGTGACTGGCTAGGCACAACGAGTTCGCCGGGAAGACACAAGGCGGTACCAAAAACTAACTCTGCGGCTGAGCACTGCATGTCTTCTTTGATAGCGAAACGTATTCCAAGAAGAACAAGTGGCAAATTCTCAGTCCATTTATTAGGATCAGGCTGACAAGCTAAAGAGGCTTTAAGCTGCCGATGGAAGCGTTCAACCAATCCGTTGGAGTTAGGGTGGTAGGCGGTGGTTCGTATGTGCTGACAGCCAAGGAGTCGCGTCAAATCTCGGAACAAGGTCGATTGAAACTGAGCGCCACGGTCGGTTGTGATGACAGATGGTGTGCCAAAATTGGCAATCCAATGTTCGACATGTGTCTTTGATCGGAACAGCAATCGGTCATCGAGTAAAGCGATCAATCGCCGTTAGGATGAATGAGTATCCGTTCGATGATGGCATAGGACCGACGAGATCAAGATGCACATGAGAGAATCGACAGTTGGGATGCTTAAATGGAACGTAAGGTGTGAAGGTATGTCGAGATATCTTGTTCTTTTGACAAGGAATGCAATGCTGGACCCAAGTTCGTATATCCTTATTCATGGACGGCCAAACGAAACGATCTGCGATTAGCCTCACGGTGGCACGCTTTCCGGGATGAGACATCGAATGAAAATGATCGAAAATGGCACGTCGCAGAGAAAGATGGACAAAAGGTCTAGGTTTCCGTGTGGAGGTATCGCACGTCCACGAGGCATCGGCGTTTGGTAACCGAATTTGCTGCAAATCCAGGGATCGAAACTTCGCGAGTTCGGTTTTATCAATCTTGGCTTGATGGTTAGTCAAAAGGGATAGATCAAATGGTGTGCCTGAAGACAAAACAGAAATGTCAGGTCTTGATAAAGCATCGGCGACCAAGTTAGCATCTCCTTTGACGTAACGAATATCGGTAGAGAACTGAGAGATGTAATCTAAGTGTCGAATCTCGCGTGGCGAATGACGATCAAGTTTAGACTGCAGAGCAAAAGTTAATGGTTTGTGATCCGTAAAGATAATGAAGTCACGACCTTCCAGTAAATGACGGAAAGGCCGTATGGCCAAATATATCGCAAGTAATTCACGGCCGAATGTGCTGTAGCGGGTTTGTGCCGGATTAAGCTTTTGCGAGAAAAATGCCAGTGGACGGACTGTGTTCTTGTGGTGTTGTTGTAAAACAGCTCCCACAGCCGAATTGGAGGCATCGGTCGTCAATGACAAAGAAAAGGTGGGTTCCGGATCAATGAATGAGAGTTCTGTGGCACTGCAAAGAGCTTTTTTGGATGCGGCAAAAGCTTCAAGTGCCTCAGGCGAAAGCTGAAGAGATTTTGATTTGGAGTCGAGCAAATCGGTCAGCGGTGCAATGATCTTTGCGCAGTTTGGAATAAAGCGACGGTAAAAGTTGATCATGCCGATAAAGCGGCGCAACTGGGTTACCGTTGTTGGGACAGGGAAGTCGGAAATCGCCTGGCATTTCTCGGGAAGAGGTGTGATACCAGATCGAGTAAGGCGATGACCGAGGAAATCCAGTGAATCTGTGCCGAAAATGCATTTACTTGGGTTGATCTTTATCCCGTAGTTAACGAAACGCTCTAAAACGAGACGGATGTGCTCGACATGCTCCTCTGGAGAGTTGCTGGCAATCAAGACGTCGTCGATGTATGCGTAGGCAAACGGCAAGCCTCGCAAGACTTCGTCAATGAAACGTTGGAAGGTTTGTGCAGCGTTTCTCAGGCCAAAGGGCATCCGAGTGAATTCGTATAAGCCGAAAGGAGTTGTGACTGCCGTTTTGGGTATGTCTTCCTCGGCTACCGGGATGTGATAATAAGCACGGACGAGATCAAGCTTAGTAAGGATCGTTGTGGCACAAAGATTCAAAGAAAAATCGTGAATGTGTGGCACCGGATATCTGTCTGGGACAATTCGATTGTTGAGAGCACGATAGTCGCCACATGGCCTCCAGTCATCTGAGGTCTTCTTGGGAACCATATGAAGTGGTGACGACCAGGAGCTGGAAGAGGGACGGATGATCCCAAGCTCTAGCATCTGCTCAAATTCGGCTCTTGCAATCTTGAGTTTGGACGGGTGAAGTCGCCTAGGTCTGAAGGAGACTGGTGGTCCGCTAGTGACAATGTGATGTTTCACGGAGTGAGTCACTTTGTCTGTCGGTCGTGGGGGCTGCATGACGGATGGAAATTCATGCAGTATAGCACTATAAGTCGAAGCTTCTGGAGTGACAGCTTTGATGCCGGAGGAAATGGCTTTAGTAGTGATACCTGACACCTGTAAAGAGGTTGTTGTATCTACTAATCTCCGCTGTTTTACTTCGACAGTTAGACCGAAGTGAGACAGGAAGTCGATGCCGATTATAGGGCAATTAACCGTCGCGATGAGAAACACCCAGGGAAAACTGCGTCTTAGTCCTAAGTTGAGGGTTAGCAGGCGTTGGCCGTAAGTGTTAATACGAGTGCCATTTGCCACTTGAAGAGTGTAGGACGACGGTTTAGAGGTGCTGGATGTTGGAGGTATGACGCTAATTTCAGCGCCAGAATCGACTAGAAAACGCACACCACTCGATTTGTCTGTAACATAGAATAGGCGGCTCGGGTTTGGTAGGCCGGGAACAGTAGTCGTCGTAACTGATTGACCATTGATTTTGACGGTTTGTGAACACGGAGAGATGCATTTTGAGGCTTTATCCTCATATCTCTTGTGGTACCAACATACGCGCTCAAGGGATTTCGATGGTCGGGATTTAGATTTTGAGCGAGATGGTTTGGGAGATTTTGATGAAAGAGAGTTCGCCACAAAAGTTAGTTCAGCGACTTGTTCTTTTAATTCCGAACATGGACAGGGCGAATTGATGGGTGCGGAATCAACCGTAATTTGGTCGGCTTCTTTAGCTTCGAGCAATTGTCAGCCGCTTGTGCTAGTTCGTCTAATGATACGTAAGTAATCAAACCAGCAAGTACTTGGCAAATGTCAGCTGGGAGGTTTTCAAACCACAACTGTGTTAAAATGCTCTCCTCAATCCTTTTGTCTCCAAGTAGCTCTTTAATCTGGCGAAGAAGCTGAGATGGATTTTTATCACCAAGAGCCATTTTGGAAAAGAGGATGTCGAGTTTTTCTTGCTCAAAAAAACCAATTCGGTCTATTAGAGCGGATTTGAGATTTTCGTATGGCTTGACCTCAGGCATAGCATAAATAAGATCACTGACTTGATCAGCTACGTCAAGAGGGAGCAGGGTCACCACATTAGAATACATAATAGATTCATCGGTGATGCCATATATACGAAAAATAGCTTCAATTTGGCCGAACCAAAGAGGGAGATTAGAAACGACTAAATCCGGTAATGTGCATGGAATATGTTGTGATTGTAGGATTGTGGAAACTTTATTTATGGAAAAATCGCTCATGGTGGGGTGTTAAGTGAGTATTCCAAAATATAAGCCAAAACATTTACAAATACGAATTTATCGTAAACGAAAAAAATGCAGTGTCAGGAGTAGACGGGCTCACCAATTATGTAGTGGACCAAAATATAAGTCTAGCACTACACACAAAATGGCAAAAATGGAAAGAACTCACTGAGAGACCAAAGGAGCAAATGTCGAAATACAGATCCGTAACGTCCAACGATAACGATAGCGAAGTAATCCACACAGGAAAATCCAAGAAATGGAATCCAAGGCGCAGAAAGCGCTAAAATGTTGGATATTCCGTTAATCACAGTTCCAGCACAGAGTGGCGCACACAGACTTCACAACCACGGAAGAAATCAGAGTCCGAGTTCGAAATTGTATTGACCGCCAAAAAGTATAATGTACAAGCATTAATTCGAAAGAAGTACACATGGCCAAAAAATGAACAATCATACAAGGCAAAAAAGTGTATGTACGAAATGCTAAGGTACAAGGGAAAGTAGATCACTACATGTCACCAACGAGGAACATAAGCATCAGTAACATTACTCAAGACACTTATTCCCCAAAAAATCATCAAAAAGCTTCGTGAATTCATTTTTCACTCAAATTGTCGCTACCCGATTTCAGCTTCTTGCTAATATTATTTACAAATTTCGTATTCGCACACACAAAGCAGCACTGATGAACTAGAACTTGTATTAAATATTGATAAGTTTTAGCATTTTCTCTTCGCTATATGATAGATTGAATATGCGCATACATTCACGCGGGAGAAAACTTAAGAGAACTAAACAAAATTGAGGCTAACTTAGCAAGGAAAAACTTTTGTCCATATAAACTAATGCAGATAAGCATTCAAATATGACGAACAACAGGAATTGTGAGATCGCAACATTTTTTAATACTTTTCACTGCAATTTGTTTTATTCAATCAACGTGTTTGGTTGTCGATTCCCGGCATCTGATTAATCATATTTTCTAATGTCTTCTGCTACAAAGTTAGTTTACCTTTCATCATTTTTGTTGTTCTATTTTTCCAAAAAAATAATTATAACTCTCATATAGGGAACCTAATGATGCCTTACTGGCAAAGAAACGAAAGCCAAATCGTTTGATGATCGATGATGCGATTAACGACGACAATTCTGTTGTTAGCCTCTCTCAGGTAGATAATTGATTCTAATATTGCGTAGGCTAAAATGGATGAGCTGCAACTTTTCAGAGGTGATACTGTTCTCATCAAAGGAAAAAAGAAGAGAGACACGATTTGTATTGCATTGGTAGACACTACATGCCCGGATGACCGAATACGCTGCAATAAATGCATCCGCAGCAACCTCAGGGTTCGCATAGGTGACATTGTCACTATTCAAGCATTTCCAACTGTTCCGTATGGCAAACGAATTCATGTGCTTCCCATTGACGATACCATTGACGGCCTGACTGGGTAAGTTTAAGCGATTATTTATGTTGCAGTAATCTGTATGAAGTATTTTTGAAACCCTATTTTGTGGAGGCCTACCGTCCAGTACGTAAAGACGATATATTCGTCGTTCGTGGTGGAATGCGCGCAGTGGAATTCAAAATTATTGAAACTGACCCATCGCCTTATTGCATCGTTGCTCCTATTACGGTTATACACACAGAAGGGGATCCAATCAAACGCGAGGTAATAATCATTGTTTGATGCATTTTCAGGATGAGGAAGACAAATTAAATGAAGTTGGCTACGATGATATTGGTGGCTGCAGGAAACAGCTCGCTCAAATCAAGGAAATGGTAGAGCTTCCTTTAAGACACCCACAATTGTTTAAAGCCATCGGTGTGAAACCTCCAAGGGGCATCTTGCTTTATGGACCGCCAGGAACCGGTAAAACCTTAGTGGCTCGTGCCGTTGCTAATGAAAGTGGAAGTTTTTTCTTCCTAATCAATGGACCAGAAATCATGTCCAAACTTGCTGGTGAATCAGAATCAAATTTACGCAAGGCATTCGAAGAAGCAGAAAAAAATGCTCCGGCTATAATTTTCATTGACGAATTGGATGCCATTGCCCCAAAGCGTGAAAAAACCCATGGAGAAGTGGAGCGCCGTATTGTATCTCAACTGTTAACTTTGATGGACGGATTGAAACAACGTAGTCATGTAATTGTAATGGCGGCCACGAATAGGCCTAATAGCGTAGATCCCGCTCTACGCAGATTCGGCAGATTTGATCGGGAAATTGAAATTGGTATTCCCGATAGCACTGGCCGTCTGGAAATATTGAGAATTCATACCAAGAATATGAAGTTAGCCGACGATGTGGATCTTGAGCAAATCGCTAATGAGGCTCATGGCCATGTTGGAGCAGATTTGGCTTCACTGTGTTCAGAAGCTGCACTCCAGCAGATAAGAGACAAGCTTGATTTAATTGATCTAGAAGATGATACTGTCGATGCTGAGGTTCTGGATTCACTGGCTGTCACTATGGATGATTTCCGTTGGGCTCTTAAAAAGAGTAACCCGTCTGCTCTTCGTGAGACTACTGTCGAAGTTCCTAATGTCACTTGGGATGATATTGGTGGTCTCGAAAAAGTGAAGCTTGAACTAAAAGAATTGGTACAATATCCGGTAGAACATCCAGATAAATTCTTAAAATTTGGAATGACGCCAAGTAAAGGCGTTCTTTTTTATGGGCCACCTGGTTGTGGTAAAACATTGATGGCGAAGGCCATCGCAAACGAATGTCAAGCGAATTTTATCAGTATAAAAGGACCTGAGCTGCTCACAATGTGGTTTGGAGAGTCGGAAGCGAACGTGCGTGACATATTTGATAAGGCGCGTCAGGCGGCTCCATGCGTTCTGTTTTTTGATGAGCTTGATTCGATTGCAAAGGTGAGCCATCTTCAATATACATGCTGCATAAAATGACGGATAAGCTTGTTCGTATAATTTTCGTACTCGTTTATTTTGTCCCTTCATCTCTTCGTCAAAGGATTCTACATGAAGTATGAAATCACAAGCATGATCCAGGCAAAGTGTCGCACTGCATGTTGGCTAAGATATTTTCAGATTGCCTAGGCCTAGCATGGCAGTGAGACTCCAGCATGTTTTTCCACACAGCTCACTAACGGTGGCAAATAAATTTAGCACGATGTCCGCTGCATATCACTGAAGTGTTGCGCGATGATAGATGACAGGCTCATGTCATTGTTATGCCACCGCCAATGGAGTACTAATGTAGTTCAAATCCTCGCTGAATCTTCTTTCTGTCGCTTGATTTCAAAACCGAATCATTAGCCAATACCTAATCCTGATATAATGTGCCCAAAAAAACAGTTTTTACCATTTAGCTAATTATTTCGTTTGAGCTGTTAGATATCAAGAAACGAATTGCAGATATACTGATAATCCATTTGTTGGGTTTTATATTTTTGTTAACTTTGATGCTATCATTCAATATGCAGTCACCATTGCTGTCATAAAGTTAACAAAGCTCAATAGTTTTGTGCTCGTTCAGTCCCACTTTTCTTTATGGCCGTTTAAGCCTTTCTTAATTCAATTATTCGTATCGGTTATCTCACCATCATGATAGGAAAGTAGGACAGTAATATGCTGTATTGAAATGAAATTCTTTTTGTTAAAGCTATGTCCGTTCATTGTATACTTTCATTTACATAAGCAAGTAATGTGAGTCAGAAATGTTTAACCATAATAATTACACTGACTTACTATTTAGTCTCGTTTCCCTTATCGTTTTCTTAAATTCCTTTGTCTGAATGAATTTGAGACGCCATCATATCGCGTCGAGGTCCATATTTGATTTCCTAATTAACGACCGATCGCAATACTGTGACCGCGTAGTATTTTTACCGCGGTAATCCATGCAGATCCATCAGAGTTGCGTTATAAACGGACTAGTCAAGTCGTACACTTTCTAATGTATTTCAGTCATAAAATGCTGTCAGACAATTGAAACAACTCATCTGTTCTAGTAAAGCTTGGGTTCACTTGCACATGATTCTCTCTTTATTTCTACATCAGTCTCGTGGTGGTAGTGTGGGTGACGCAGGTGGAGCAGCTGATCGAGTAATTAATCAACTTCTCACTGAAATGGATGGTATGTCGTCTAAAAAGAACGTGTTTATCATTGGCGCTACAAATCGCCCCGATATTCTCGACGGCGCTATCCTTCGTCCTGGGCGCTTGGATCAGCTGATCTACATACCGCTGCCAGATGAGAAATCCCGTATCCAGATTCTCAAAGCCAATTTGAGGAAATCCCCTATTGCTAAGGTTGTTTTTTCTTAATACACTGCATTTTATTTAATGTTACAGGGTAATATTTATGCACTTTGTCTTTTTAGGATGTTGATTTGTCATATCTAGCCAAGGTGACGCAAGGTTTCTCTGGTGCTGACCTTACGGAAATTTGTCAACGGGCTTGCAAGCAAGCCATTCGCGAGTCAATTGAAGCAGAAGAGCGAGCTGCTCGGGAAAAACAATCTAGACCTGATGCAATGGTTAGTAATACGCTACTATGTCCTTTACATATATTGAACTGTAAAACCACTTCGTTAGTACTGGCACATTTTTATCAGATAAACATATGTGCTTGTTCATGTGAAGACAGAAAGACTTAAACAAAATTTTTTATACACCTTTCATCATCCCACGACTATGCTTGTGCTATCGCAATCCACGTGCCTTGAAATAATGGTTCAGTGACAGTCAGCTTGCCAGGCGCATAAATCCGTCATTGAATTTTCAGCCCCCGTCAAGTTGCTTTTGAAATATACAAAATAACATGGTGAAACTACCAAAGAACATGCCAATTATGTCTATTGCACGTTTCCCTTGCCTGATTTTACGCCCTTGTTTATCTCCTTTTCCTGCTTTATGTTGCTTGGCATTTGTCTGACTCCGGACCTGTGCATCATGCTAATGATGATCGCGGATTTGCAATCATGTAGCACTTCTGTGCTGTGCGGCTAACATGCTAAATTGATTGGCCAACGGTAGTGTACTGCATACTGAAATACGTTGGAGTCTCACTACAATCTCTATTTCTATTTCCCCCTTTTATCTATCTAGGCATGGGCAACCTGACAGTATCTTAGCCCATGTGCAGTCTCTGACTATGCGGTACTTTGTCTTGATCAGGCTTGTGCTTTCATACTATAATGGTGATCACGGTTTTGCTAACATAGGTTCCAGCTGGCACGGATCCATGGTTGGGCGCTACCAATCTAGTACAGTGTTTCCTACATGGCTAGAATCAGACAGGATCAAAATAAATTTTAAACATTTACCTGAGTCTGCTTATCTTGATATTTAGTATTGTATTAACTTGCATTTAGCCACGTGATCGTCGGTTTGCAATTATAAAAATGTGAATACCTAGCTGCTTTATCACATCGCTTTTCTCCTTTGAACTTTTGAGGGTTATTCACCTTTGTTGATTTCACGTTCGAAAAGCTAGATGTAAAGTGTAAGTGATGTTGCTGGTATTATTTGTCGATTACAAATTCCAGAGCGGCCTAACAAAAATGCAAATTCATAATCAAGCTTTCCCATTCCGTCTCGTGAGCTTTATCTACCTTGAGAAAGCTGGCTCCAATGCGCCAGCCACATAATCCCAGCGGACCATCTACCAAGTCTTTTAGTTCTGCGTTACTAGTTTACACCATTACAATCTTTGAGTTTATTTTCTAGTTGTCTATTATCACATTTCTTCTTTTTCTTGTGTTCCATTTTGACGTATCAGGATGATGACACTGACGCCGTTCCGGAAATAACACGTCAACATTTTGAAATCGCTATGCAATATGCTCGTCGCTCGGTTTCCGAAAATGATGTGAGGAAGTATGAATTATTCGCTCAGACACTGCAGCAATCTCGAGGCATTGGGAATAACTTTAGGTTTGTTTTTTTCAAATTTGTTTTTGTTTTTACCGTCAGCGTGAGTACCAGTTGTTCACACCACCTTTGTCTTGTTTGCACACGCTCCACATTAAATTTGCGCTCAATTGGTTGAGCTGTTTGGCGAATCCGGTACATTATGTTGAAAACTAAAAACCGCTGCTGCTAGCCAACGCAAGGAAATGTGTGCATACTGTTGGTTGCAACCATCTTCACTAATGCATAATGATCACACCAGTTGTTGTTAATCTGGCGAGTAAGGATTTGCCGATAAAAGAACGACAAGTACGTTGAAATAGGCGTTATTATTGACTACGATTAGTGGCAGTATGCAATATAAGGCGTCTGAGAGCATGGATTTTCAATAGCAGGTATGCTATGAGTTTCATGCGCTAGGCGTATTGTTTTTTCCGTATTTCATTTCGACATTCAAGTTGGTCGTTAAAGTTTGGATTATCAGATCATGTATGGCTCACATCGACCATCTTTTCTATCAGAAACTTTGTGATTTCTGACGACACGAATGTTGAACAATGACTATAGACCGGTGCCCCAAATAAACCTAAAATTCATCGAGGCCACTAATCCCGCTTTTTAAGACCATATTAGGTGGTACATAATAAAATAATACGTTCAAACGATTTTATTGCATCAAAATATTGTTTTCACTTCCGTACGACTGTGTCCATGCCGATTACACGTTGCAATTCTTTGGATTTTTTCTGTGGCGGTAACTGGTGCATAGTTTTCATGCGCTCCGGTATGGTTTTAGGACACCCTTCGAAAATTAGTAACGTAGCCATAACGTTCTTCTCATTGTTGTATTTTACATGTATGTATGTATATATGAAAGCACTAGCCTGATCCAAGCTAAGATACTGTCAGGTTGCCCAGGCCTAAACAGATATGAGCAAGAAAATAGAAATGGTAACGAGACTCCAATGTGTTTCATCGTGCAGCTCACCACCGGGGGAGCAGTCAAAGTAGCACAATGTTAGACAGCACAAAAGCACTACGCGATAGCACATTCTTGTTTTACATAGCTCCTTATACCCCTCAGGAGCGATTTTAGATCCCAATCCTGCTCCGTTGACAGTTTGTTTATCGATGTAGGCTTGCGTGCTTTTTGGTCCTTCTGATTAGTCGACAAATAACCGCATTTGTGATCATTTTTCGTCGGTAAAACACCCGATTTCACTGCGGATAAATTTTTCATCGCTTGAATTTAATAGCAATTACTTTGAACAACGAAGCGCTGAGATGTCACCTAAACTTCCTGTTAGGTACAACTCGAATATTGGCAAACAATCATTGTCATTCTTTGATTTCGATATACTGTTGTATCACTGCTCTGCAATCGTCTAGTACTGTGCTAACCTGACAGTTTCTTAATCGGCGTGCAGTCTGGATATGCAGCATTTTACTCGGATTAGGCTTCTTATTTCACTAAACAATGTTACTCTTTCAGATTCCCTTCGGATGTTTCTGGTGGCAACGCTCCGGGATCCGGTGGGGCTCCTGGTTTTGGTAATACGGACGCTGAGGATTTGTACAATTGATGCGGACCCCACGCAAGAAAGCACTTGCTGTTAATTTTTGGTCCAAGTTGTCAACTCCGTTGTCCGTTTAACGTCCATTTATACATTGTTTTTGTGAAGTTGGAATCTGTAACCTACTTCTGGTGATTTTGATTCGAATAAGACGTCTCAAGCCTACGCTCTAAATTTAATTTTCATACATTCATTTACTGTTTTGAACACGCGTCTGTTAATGCGTTTTCCCGTTGAATACATAGTACACGTAGTTCCTATCAATCAGACCTTTCAGAAACGCTTGTTCGCTGTATGTGCTCGGTTTTGGTTCATTCTCCAAAGGCAAATTTAGTGTCAGTTACTGCACGTTCATACAAACAATTAAACAGCATAAAATAACTCATCAAGGCAATAGTCTTTGGAACCGCATTAATCATTAAGCATGAGTGTGTGGCCTGTGCAACCTGACAGTATCTTAACCCACGTGCAGTCTATGACTGTGCGGCACTTTACATGGATCAGCCTTGTCATTTCATACACACACATGAGTCAGAGGTGAAAACTGTTTTCCTTCACGAATTCGTATATTTATTCCCTTTATAACAGTTCAGTTGTCAACGTTAAGATCTTGATACAGCTTCGTAATTGTACACTACCTTTAACGTTGGCTCTACAAATTGATTGCACGTTGTAGCTCAATCTCCGTGCTACAATTTTTTGTCAGTTTAAGCGACGAAGTACAAGATTGGATTCAGAATGGATTGTGAATATTGATTTTTCATCGACGAGCCTGCGCGTGAATTTAGTTCGATCGACTAATTAAAATCGATATTACTCCTTAATCGTTCTCATCATCATCATGAAGCACAAGTCTGGAGCCAGACAAAGTGTCAAGCAATATGAAGCAGATAAGCAATCGCGTGAAAATGGTAAAGCAGGCAAGCGGAATGTGCAAAAGCAAAAAGTAGCTTGCTTGTGTAGTTTCACTGCATGCGATTTTGTGATTTTTTCATCAAATTATACCGGATTAAAAAAATATGACAATGAAATGCACTGCCGCCACTGGCTTCGGTTTACAGCCATATCTCGTAAGGTTTCCTGCCAATTATTAGGTGCAGCTTTTGGACCCCACCCAGGCAAACGAATACGCTCAACTGAGCTTAGTGCTACAGTGAGTTTCTTCATCCCAACGCGCCAAGTCATGGACTGGCCACCCGGTCGTTTATCAGTTTCTGCCAAGTTCTGCGAATAAGGCGCGGTACGGTATACGGTGATGAGGCATTCTTGAAACGTCGCAAACGAGCAAGCATTGGCATTTCTCTCAGTCCGTGGCCACCTGCTGTCAGGGCTAGCCAAAGAACAGCAAAACGAAAAAAATTGCAGCAGTGTGAAATCATTGAAAGCATTATTATTATCACACAAGTCTTTACAGACGATGTGCCAACAAGTATACCATGAAGAAGGTACATGATGAAAGAAAAAAGAGGGGGGATTTTTGCCTGTCTGTTTACACATGCCGTTTTTGATCTTTTTTTGTCTTTTGGAAAAAGGGAGGGGGGAGGGTCATTGATAAACGGGAACACAAGCACGACAGGATTCTCGCCACTGGTTCCTTTCTTTTGCCATCACTGCCATCTTCACGGTCCTTCGGACCCCACCCGGGTAAGCGCGATGTTCCCACGATGGCTAGTGGGGCTGTTTAGACGCTTGAGGGTCTTCCGCCAGGTATTCCTTTGTCCGCCACGGCGACGTTTCCAATCAGGTCCAGCGAGAGCAAAAAGAGCTAGGCGATGAAGGCGTCGCTCATCCATACGAAGAACGTGCCCCAGTCATCTCAGCTGGCACATGGATATATGATCGGAGAGTGGCACAGATTGAAAGCATTGTGAGCGTGGGAGCAAAGGATCTGTCATTTTTACCTGTATTTTCATAATTGCTTGTAGGCGTGATACTACCCGGTTACCCAGGTCGAAGTAGGCTTAGGAGGCCCCACCCGGAGCCTTTGGCTAAATAGCCTGAACCACAAGGCAGTGGGTTGAGACTGAGGTACACAAACCATCGCACCACGTTAAGGTCCTGTCTTAAAGCGACAGAGTCTCAGTGCTAGCTAAAGCTAATTCCACTCGCTTTGACGATGTTATCAAGCACCAAAACCATACCATTGTGCGTTATTGCTGTTTTAGACCCGAATCTACTTATGGCAAACTCAATTCCCAGAAATAAGCCTCTGCTAGTCCTAAAGTGAATGAATCGCTTCTTTAAATAATCTGAAATAAATTAAGAGTCTTTTGCATCGGCAGTTAATTCTTTTATGCGATCTTAACTGCGATATACTTCTACTTGATATTATCAAAAACATTTATTAGTGTCGCTCAGAGTTGCTCACTGAACCTAATCAAACTGTCTCCTGATGAAGGCAATAGCCATAAGGCGATTGAGAAGTGTATATGCTGCAGGTTTGACCACCACAACACATTAACGAAGTATTTGTTTATAATACCGCATTAGTTGGGTCTTAGGGCCTAAGCGCTCTGAACTAATATGGACGTACGATGGTTTGTATATTATGATTCATCGACATAAACCGAGTTGGGCCCTTGTGTGACCCTCGGAAAATTTACAACAAGTCATTTCCAGAGTTCGCATGCGTTACACCTGTAATTGACTAATCTGAGCCTCAAGCGATCCGTCACTAAACAATCGGAGCAACATTAGCGAAACGGCAGTGACAAACTCACCTTATCACTTCTTTTGAGAACTGGTAGAACTTTACGTGTCGCTTGGAGACAGGCGACACTCAAACTGCCAGTGGGCTGAGTGGGCTGTGAAAGGGAGGCTGGCAATAAAACTCTAGCGTGCTTTTGCATTCACTTTATTACTTGTGCAAAATTTAACATGGTGTTACCTGCGTAGTACATAAATACTGCAAATCCTTTAACAAGATTCAAGCACCATGGTATTTATTGAGCACGGTTTCGGTGTCTCCTTAATCATAATCTACCACAATGATTTCAAACGGATTGGTGATTTACGCCGCTTCGCATTACTTTTGCGAGACATAAAGCATTTCAAAAGTTAATCCGACATCTGCAATGGATCATCCAGCTTCGTAACCCCTGGATTTATCCAAAACCTTATGGCAGCATAATACAATTATTGTGTCTCCACTGTTAACGAGTCTGGAATAATTAAGTAACGATTTTAAAATTACGAAGGAATCGAACATCCTTGACACGAAAAAATAATACAAAACTTTGAAGGACAGTCGTGCAGCTAGAAAAATACCGCGAATGAATAATCCAATAAATTTGTGCGATACCTCCGCATAAATAAAGCTAGTTTTATACATGGTGTAATTCACCCCTTGTTTTAGCTGTCATTGAGTTTTCAAGACGTTGTCCTTTTGCCATACATTGTTGCTTCAACAAACAACCATGCCACGGCGTTTTTCATTTTAACATACTTAGTCTCCTTACCGTAATGTGATGTTGAAACACCACAGTCTTTACCAAGTAACTCGCGAAGACTACGATTGAGTATTAACGACAATCCAGCACGGATGTGCCATCATATAGTACTTCGTGCTGTGCGGGTAACACCGTGCTAAATTGATTGGCCAGAGGTAGTGAGTTGCATGCTGAAACAGGCTGGAATCTCACTACCATTTCTAGTTACTTTCTCATATCTGTCTAGGCCCGGGCAGCTTGACAGTATCTTAGCCCACTACAGTCTGACTGTGCGGCACTGCCTGAATCAGGCTTGTGCTTTCATACCATGCCATACTAACGACAATCAGTCTTCAATTCAGAGGCAACTCAGTATTATACCACCTTAACTCAAGCACAGTTGCGTCACGTCTGCTTTTTGTTAGAGACCAGTTCAGGGCTCGCTTGTCTATGTAAGAGATTGACTACTGATACTAATACCATAACGTCGACACTTCTAGCAATCACTCTAACACTGCGTCCAGCTGTCGCACCCTTGTTTCTCAACTGAATCCTTAATGCGGCTCGACTGGAGTGGAGCCATACTGTGTTTCAATGTTTGAAGATCAGCAGAAGTTTCAGATTTTCGCGCATTGCAAGTCCATAGCATGTCCGAAATTCTTCTTAAAAACAATATATATATATATATATCTGTCGAGAAATAAAAATTGAGCGATTCGGGTGAATTCAGCTTACTGCTTTAGGATATCTTGTGCACGTCTGTCGAGCAATTGAAATCCTGTGGAGCATGAAATGTTGATATGCTTGTATTGTACATCCATGGCCGACATCTTCCAAATGGGCGGGACAACGTAAATCTCTCACTAATAGTACTAAAAATTATCCGCTAGTAATTATTGTATGACATCTTGAAAAGTTAGCTTGATTTTCGCTTCACTCTGACGCAGGAATTTTTAACCCACGAAGATAGTCTAACGATTTAATTAAAATTAATAATCGAGCTTTGGGATAAAGGTACATGAGCCCCAACAAATTTGGCCATCTGTTACTATTATGCAAGGCTTGATTTGGAACCCTTATATGGATATGACTCTGGCTTTCAAACTTATTCAATGACGGTTTCGCTGTTCAATTTATATTCCATAAACTGCCCTTTTAATAAGGTACAGTGACTGCTGTATGGTCATTGTTTCACACTTTCTTAACGAATCATCTTCAGTCGTGGCGACTTGTTACTTGTATTTCCGGTACCTTTATGTTGGCAACTTGATGGGGTGCTAGTAAAGTTATTTTTAAGATCAGGACTGTGATAAAAATGTACAACTAGAAACGGCTCGGCTAGGGCTATTTCTGTTTGGCAAACGCAACTTCTTTCACGAAGGCACTTACACCTATCGCTGGCAGTGATGTGAAAGCACGAGCCTGATCCTGGCAACGTGCCGCCCAAGCATAGACTGCGCGTGGGCTGAAATACTGTCAGGTTGCCCAGGCCTAGACCGATATGACAAAAGAAAGAAAGAAAATAGTGACCGTTATATGATAAAAGTGTTGCCGAAATTTTATGGCAAAATTCAATTCAAAGTTTTAATGGTCCAAAAAGCAAAAAACTTTACAGTAACCACAGATTAAAAATTTAGGGAATGCATAAAAATAACACAAATGTTTTATTAATATGGAAAGTCAGCACATGTATTTAGGTGCGAGGTTGGGTTTAGTCAACATATGCTTGTCAAGTTCAGCCTTGAACAAGTTCAGGCTTGATGCGCAAATGATAGGTGGGGGGCAGAGAGTTCCATATGAAACAAACTCGGACAGCAAAGAAAAACCTTCAACAATTTGATCTGGAGTGTGGAGTAATTAACTAGTAGCCCTGCGATCTGCTACCACGTGCTTCTGGCCGATGAAACAGGTGTTCAAGTGGGTGTTCCACTGTATGCAGAATGTTGAACAGCAGAATCAAGTCACCCCTGACACGACGGTACGAAAAGTCAAAGAGGTTTAGAGTTGCAATCAACTCCTTGTATGGCCTGTTATATAGCACGGTCACCAGTTTTGTAGCGCGATGGTTTACCCGTTTCAGCAAGGTGATGTTCTTCTGTAACCATGGGGACCATGCTTGAACAGGGTACTCCATTGTTGTTCTGATATAGGTGTTAATTATCCGTGGGAGTATCTGCTTTGTGAAACTGCCGAATATCCTTCTGAGCAATACTACGCTTTGGCAAGACTTTTTGTATACAACAGAACACTGCCGTGAAGACATCAAGTTACTGCTCATCCACACACCCAGGTCTTTCTCTTCCAGGTCCGTCATCTGGAAGCGTTTTGCCTAAATATTCTTCAACCTTTGCATTTACTGATTTCTTACGCCAACTTTTCCGTCTCTGTCGTTATCCCAAGTCACTTTGTTCCGATGCATGCTGTGCAGTTGGTGCAATTTGTATCAGACCGGAAAAATTCTTCCCGCCAACACTAGTGAACTCGATTAATTTTTATTCTTCTAGTGTGAAAATAGTACTTGAATGAGCGATACCTTCTCTTTGCTTTTGTCAACGCGTTTGCTCCACCACAACCGCTGTGAGCTATATCTTAAATACGTGGTTGTTATTCGGTCGATGTCGACCATTGATGTACATCACAATCGCATGATTTTTTCATGCTGCACAGCTTTTTGAATGACTAAACAGTCCGAGTCGGGTGGAACAATCTTTCCTTCTGCGATTGGCAGTACTTGGTCGATCGGCATCGGTTGCATGCGGGCGGCGCGATCTGCGTTCAGCAGCTCAGAGCTGCTCCTCTCCAGCTTGTAAACGACGCTTTACACAATGCCTCCAAAGTAAGCGGTCGAGAGCAAGTTCTTCCCAACTCATGGGAGCTTTCATATCTCTTTTGCAAACGTCTTTGTACCGCAAGTGCGGTCTGCCCAATGGTCGACTTCCTAGTTGCAACTCACCATAGAGTAGATCTTTCGGAATACGACCATTTTCCATTCTGTAGACGTGGCCAAACCACCGCAACGGCGCTGTCGTAGTAGGGTGAACATGCTCTGTAGACCAGCTTTTGAAAGCACTTCAGAATTAGTCACTCTGTCCATTCACGATATGTTCACAATACGACGGATTTTTCGTCGATGGCTTTCCGTTCGTGTCCTGCGTGGATGGTACAGGTTTTACTGCCACACAGTAAAGCATTTAGTACGCACACGCTGTATACCATCATATTTTTTACAGTTAACTTACGGTTGCCCCAAATACGAGATTTCAATCGGGAAAAAATGGCAGCTGCTCTGCTAATCCGTGTTTAGCGGGAGGTTAACCGCTATGATTGAACCAAGATATGTGAAATGATCTACTGATTCAGGCTGAAAGTTTTCAACAGTGATGATTGGAGGCGATACAATCCCTCGACCAAGGATTTTTGTCTTGCTCGTGCTGACTGTTAGCCAAAATCCATTAGCGACTGGAGGTGTTTGTAGCAGTGAGCAATATTGGCTGCATTGTCGGGAAACAGCAAGTCACGGTTTAGGACACCATGTACCTTTGTTTGTGCTCTCAACCGGTTCGAGTTGAAAAGTTTGCCATCACTTTGCGTGCTTAGTTAAATAGCTTCTGTCGTCGTCCTAAAAGCGTGCTTCAGAGGCAGCGCAAAGAAAATGCCGAAAAGCGTGGGAGCAAGAACACACCCTTATTTGACGCTCCGGTGAATTTCAAAGGCTTCGGAAACTGCAACCGTTAATATGGACTGAGCCCTTCATGCCAGCGTTCAATCAAATAACGCGTTTGAGTAATCTTTGGTGTAGCCTATAAAATCAAGCATTTTGAAAAGACCCTCTCTACTGACGTAGTCAAAGTCCTTTGTTAAATCAATAAAAACAGCGTATAATGGCATACGCTGTTCCCGACAGTTTTCTTGAAGTTGTTTCAGAGAGAAGATAATGTCAACGGTTATCCTTCTACTGTGGAAGCCACGTTGAGATTCGGAGTAAACTCTATCAGCTAAAACTTGTAGCCGGATCTGTAAAACTTTAGCAAACAATTTGCCTACAACATTCAGAAGGGAGATTCCTCTTTAATTGTTGCAGTCGCCTCTATCACCCTTATTCTTGAATTGCGTGATGATCTTCGTGTCTTACATTTCTTGTGCGACACTCCTCCTGCAAACACTGAAGAAGCAAATGGTGAATGGGCTGTTAAATATGTGGATATTTGGTGTACCGTATTTCATAAACGACGCTTTAGCTAATCAGCATTCGACGAAATTACAAGCTTTTCCAAATAAGGGCGCTAGTCCATAAGAATGCGTCCGGACACCAGTTCACGCGCAATTCTTTATTGTTATGAAGATAGCATAAAAGCTGTGTTGAATCGTATTTCCTTTTTGCGCTATTATTATTATTCATTGTCCCATTCTCTCTTCAAATGTCAATCTTTTTCAAATACTCAACCTTCTAGAACGCCTCTTTGTCCAAAGTCATCTTATTTACGTCATGGTATCTTTCTCGAAAGGAGAGCATTATCAAACAATTGAGGTCGAACTTATTTCACTATTACGATGTGTGACTTCCTGTTGTCCGTATAAGCTAATTTATTAGTCACGGAAAGAATGTGGAAGTCGTGAGCCCGTGGTGCACCTCTATGATCGCACCGACCGACGCAGACCAGAAAACCAGTCTAGAACTGAAAGTTCAAATAAATCTTTTCGTTCTTGTTCATCCACATCGGATACGACTTTCGATCTGACGAGCTAGGATCAAACCCTGCTGCCGTCGCATAGTGATTGAAACCTTGAATTACCTTAAAACGCGCTTGATCTAAATCTCCGCGTTGCCTGGCTGTACAACTTGGTACCAACACTAGTTAGAAAAATAACGACGACAGTGCAGTGGAAAGCTTTGCGCTAAATGAACTGAGTATAAACATCGGATTTATGAGTGTCAGTAGTCTGAAGAGGAATAAATGAACAGAAGTTCAAAATCGTACGCCACTTGATTATCGACATGCAACACCCATGAGCACAATGCAATGTAGACAACCACTATAAATTCAGAAAAACCAATTGTGAGAATTGTGTTTTTTGGCATATATAGATAATTTGGATGATTGAGTTCAGTTGAAGCGTCAGAGTGACGTTCAAAATCTACGAATGTCAACCGGTCCTGGTTGAATCCATTTTTCGGAGCAATAGACAGACCGAATCAACTGTGTGTTTGTTTCAACACTCGATCGATATTTTCCAATTCTTTCCTTGTTTGTTCGTTTACCGCGTCCACCTGTAAACAATGATGTTTCACGTGATAGTTGGCAGATAAAGCAGATATCAATAGATTTTTTAATTGGTGAAATCGCCGTTGAAGGCGGATGTGTCGACGCCTCGGTTCTTCGGGCAGCAAACATCGAGTAATGTGATATTATCACTTTATTCACCGTTGGTTTGAAATATTTTTATATTAGTGGGTATGTTGTCTCATTTCGTTCATTCTGAAAACTTATTTCGATTTCTCTTGATCTAGTATTAATATCTTTAATTCATTTTTCCCGATTACCATTCTTGCACGTTATGGCATGTCTTTTTAAGCTTCAGTAATCTGATAAATTTATATAATCTTATAAATTTATAACATGACTTTGTTTATACTTTCTCGGGTTATTTTAGAATCATAGAATTAAAGCTGATCTTGTTGTATCTTCGAACTCCCTATGCCGCTGCTTTAAGTCAGTCATAACAGGCAATGACCTAGGAAACGTAATAAACCAACATGCGTATTAAATTCTCGTTTGTTGCGTTACTGACATAATAAACACTGGCCGGGTTTCAATTCCCGTTCTGTATAGCTGGGCACAGTACGATCATACACTCTGGTTTCTCGAAGTGGTCAATCTTAAACGATTTATTCACCAGATTAACACAAGCCGACGTTTTAAGAGAATAATTTTTCCTGTTAGAGCATTTTAAGGCACTTCAGGATCGATGTCCCCAGTATCATGGCTGATGGCAACTACAAAATTAAGCTAGTGTACCAAAACGACAGCCAGCATCAATCGCCAGCATGCGAATCGTAAGACTCGTAGTTAGTGCGGACGCTTAATGTCTTACCAGTTGCGAACATTCGTTAAAAGATTGCTACTGCATAATAGAAACTTTTTGGACTACTGATTAACCGCTTTAACATCGACTGAATAAAATTCTAACCTTGTCTTCCAGCGAATCCATTTTCATCAATAGCGATAATTTCAACGTGAGTACTTGCTCAGCCAGTTGTTCCACAGTGTTCTCAAGCTACAAGAAATCCAAGTTATGAAATTCGCTTATGGTGGTTTCTGCGGCTTTCGTAGAAAGCACGATAGGATTAAAGACAACTAACATTTTGATCGGGCAATATTAGCGGTTTCAGATCCGATTCCTTGGGATCTGTTTGCGTTTTACCCAGGCGAAGCTGCAATTCAACCATTTCCGTGTGCAAGATGGCAAACTGACGTTTCCTGAAATAGAAGAAAAAACAAAAGAGAAATAACCTATGTTTATCTATCATACCCCATCATTTTATTTGTTTGCCGCGTGGAATCTCAGTTTCAAGCATGTACTGCACTAAGCATTATACATACTCCCTATTGCTTGGAAACACAAGTTTCCTATGCAGCTGGACATCTCGTTAGTCGAATTATTGAGTGAATCAACTTAAGCATTAAGATCCTGTTTTATATTTCTATTTTTGAATAATTAAACAATCGAATGAGCTTTACGATGATATTCATAGAATTGACGTTACGGTTATATTGAGTGTCGATGGCTAATTTTATACCTCGTTTGATTGTCGTGTAGCAGATACAACGCGCTTGCTATATCGCTCGACCATGGGTACAACAGTTAGGCATCTACAAATCAGCGAACCTAATTCCCTTGTTGGCAATGTGTATTTCAATTTGTTCAGATTTATCCAACATGCGAATCGGATGGATTGAAAAATCTGAATTAGCCAATGTAGCAGTAATGCAGTAACACCATTATGTAGCTCTACATATGTTCTGTCCATCATTTGATAAAACTACAATTACGACATTAATCCCCTCATGAATTGGCGAGAGGCTAGTGTTCCAACTCCGCCGCAGTCTCATATTTAAGTAACTATGCTTAACCATATTTTATCACTCTATTCGGATATAATATGAATGCCAACATCATCCCGATGGGTGGACACGCTTCACCTTTGCATCGTGAGGAAAAAAGAATTGGACATATGCTCAAGCCCTATGGGAACGACCAGCATGAAAAGTACGAAAGTAACCCAACGTCAACATGTTTGTATCCATCATAGTCGATTTTAATCAACCAAACGATTCAGCTTTTAATACAAACATGTCAACAATGCATATTTCGATTGAAATCAAAATTGGGTTTCGTGGCCTACGATTTTAATCCACCCGTCACCACTAATTTGATCACCCGGGGGTCGTCTGTTGGCACGCTTTTGTGATGACTTGATGTAATCATACTTTATGTGAATCGTTAAAATCTTGCAAGCTGGCTGCGTCGGTGTCTACTTCTGGATCGTCACGGCACAAAAAGATTATTTAATATTCACGTCTGCGCCAATTTGGAGAATGATTGTGCTGAATTCGTTACTCACATGTCAGCAATTTGGGTATCTGTTGCTTGTTTTATTGTTTCGCAAAGTTTCTCTGTTCGTTTCATGTTGGCGGTCACCTGAAACCGAGATACATTTAAGGTTAAACCGGCCAATCCGTATTATCGCAGTTAGTAATTGGCTTCGAAAATTCGTCTAACTCGTAGTTAATAGAACTGATAAGCTAAACTAGTACTTGGGGTCACAGAGATGTGAGCAGTTAAAGAAACCACGACAGATGTGAACTCAGATAGAAATGCATGTAAACAAGCATTTTTGTTACGACAGATCAAGTTTGTTTGAAAATAGTCGGTTGTGAACAATTGGACCAATCACAATTAATCTACATCGCTGACAATAATCAGCGATTTTCTCGCTGCTTACTATGTTTATTGGCGAGAAACGGTTAAAATAAACTTCATCTTCGGTGTGCGTTTTACCACTTGCAAAAACTTTAGTCAGAGTTTGTACGATTATGCTCGGACACTGTTAAAACACTTGTAATTGACTTATTTTGACAATCCCGGCCCCAAAACAAAACACTATAAAAGGCATTCACATTTATTCTTTTTATAGTAACCTGCGAAAATGTGACTATTTTAAGCAAATTTAAACAAACACCGAGACTATGCCGGTATCCTCAATCCGACCACGCGGAACCTTGACACTAATCCACCGGAACTTGTGAATGTGAATAGGATTATGACATGAGATAGACTTGGATGCTACTCCAGGGGAATCCACCGAATTTTTACTGAATAAAGCCTAGTGTATGCACACTGCCGTGCTTAATACGTTTGAATTTATTGAAAGTGATTGTTTCAGCTGTTTAACTGCTTTCCTGGTTAATTTTGCTGAAGTTTCCGTTGGTTGCCTATATAGAGAAATGCTCATTTGTGGATATTGTGTATCTTTTCGATTTAGACATTTCATTACATGATATACACTTGTCGAAGTGTTGCCATCCGGATCGATACTTTCTGTAATTGGTTAGATTTGTCACTAGAAAAGATAACGCTTCATTGGTGCTGACATTCGACGGCCTCACAATGATACTTCGCGCATATCATAATGAAAGGTTTCATGATAGTTCCATGGCGTGAAAATTATCTCGTTGAGAATCTTACCGAGTTGGGCTGCTATGTTCCACGTCACTACCTCATTGCCAGAGCAACACACACATATATACGTTTAATTACCTCGTTTTGGATAGCAACCAATTTAGAATGCCATTTGGAATCCATAATTGTGCGAGATTCATCGACGCGTTGCATAAGTTGCTGACTGGCGGAGTCGGTGCGCTGCAATCCAGAAATCAATAATGTAGGTTTTGAGAGATATTTTGGTGACATGTCTACCATGTCTGTTTGTTTGTTGTATTGCATTTTTCTAGAAATACGATGTCTGTACTGGTGTGTTCCGCGTTAACCCGAAATCAATATATTTATTAGGGAGCTTTCATCCGTTAATTGGACAGGAATTTAGGGGATGAAATGAAATCGATGAAAGTGCATTATGAAGAATCTTCCTTCTATCGATTTAATTTTTTCATGACCTTGAGCGAATTGCGTGAAGAGTTAAGGTAAAGGGTTTGTACGATAATACGTTGATCAATCAGTGAATCAATTTTTACTTGAAATTTGCATAGTGCTGCAAGCGAATAAAAGTTTTATTATCTACTCCACGAATTGATGCTCAATCACTAGAAATGAAATTTGGAATTTACTGTTCGAAGATCATCGCTCTTTGAAATCAAGGCAAATTAATCTCGCTCATTGATATGATGTTTCACTAGTCTTGTTCTCTGTACCAATGAGCAACCGTGAAAGGAGCCATTTGATCTTGTGATCAACTGATTACTTATATACACTCTGAAACCTGTGAAATAAATAGTGTGATTCGCAACAAGTTTTGGCTAATTGTGTCATCTAGTTTCATGATAAACTTCCGCGAATCGCAATGTCTGCTTAACGAACACTAATAACTGAACATAATCAATTTTATACGTTGTTTGAATTTATTGGAAAAATTCATTCTTTACATTAAAAAAATCAGCTAATTTTGTCTGCTTTGATTTTATGTAAACTTATTTCCATGCTTTCCAGTTGTTGTGAGTGGTTTCGTTATCGTTCCTATCAGTCAGGAACAGTACATTACTACTCCGCGTATCGTGACCTAGTACAGCAGAGTAGATTAATTGCAAGCTTTAAGAATCAGAGGTTACAAAAGCCGTTCATTACAACTAACATACGAAGAACGCGGGAGAGCACTAAAGTCTATACGTTATTGGCACTATGTGAAATATCTCTTAAACACAGGCATTTATTAAATATCCGTTGCATCAAAAATATAAAATATCGTATTCGATCAGCTACTAAAAAAAGGAAGATGTTGAGGGACTGAGGGCCTAACCGCTGCAGTGCAAGATCGTTTTCATATTAGTCTCACTCTTGTTTGAAAAGAGTTAACTGAAACGTGTCCATAACAACCCGTGCTCGGTGATTTTGAATCCAACAGGAAACACGTCATATAATTGAACCTAGTTCTTCAATCCACCAAACATCCGTACTTTAAATACACTCACAACATGTCACTATCATGTGCCGCAAAGTATACACACACTCTCGTGATTTAATGAATTGCTCCTGTTTCCACCGAGAAAACCCGTTTCACTACCGAATTCATTGTGACAATCCCTTGGACACACGATCAATAGCCCAGAATTGAGACAATAGCCAACGTGAGAAAATTAAACACGCGGTTTATCGACCATCTACATCGACTGCGTCATGTAAAAACGAAAACAGTGGTTGCTTACGATGAAGCTACGAGTGAAATTCCCGTTCTGCGAGAAAGAAGACAGAACTCAATTTTGATGGCTAAATGTAGGATTTCTAATAAGGAATCACGTGTGCTGCCTTCACCCATTACAAGTCTGTTAGGACCCAAAGGAGCCAGTGGTTATATCCTATTTCAGCTGCATGAACCAGTACACTTGATATGAGTTTATCACTGATAAGTAGACCAGTGATTCAAAGTTATAATGGTCTAAATATTTCTTCGAGAAAATACTCAAATTAGTATCCTCGGTCATTCCACTGCGGGTCATGTTTCATATCACGCATTGCGCTGGAGATAATTTATAGCAATTTGTAACTTTAACATCAGTAACTCGACATATATCTGATTCATTATTAACTACGAATAGACCACTTTCAACCTTTGGTATTATCGAAAGGACACCAAGATCAATGAACGACAAGTATTGAGTGAACGCATGTCTATCAAACTCACCGCATTTTGCAAAGTTTCTACATCACGAAATTTCAGCTCCAACTCGTTTAACTTCGTTAGGATGTCAGCTTCTTTTGACTTTCTGAAATTGGGCAACTGGTTCACATTAGGTTAAAGAAATGAATAGTTAATTCTTAAAATTTGTACAACTTACTCCTTTGTTTCGGATAAACTCCCATTTGAAAACGTAACACGGTGTTCACATATATTGTACCAAATTAAGTGCATTAAAAAGAGCGTCAATCAAGAACTCTCGGGCAATCTGAAGGACATTATCCACGGACTCGAATAATCTTTCCCGCAGCGCTCACAATGATAAGCAATATTCGGTCAATCAGTGGCATTTAGACGCTGTCAGCATGTTCTACGTTCAGTAGTTGAGAGCAGTAACTGGTTTTCCCCAGATTGAGAATGACGCTTTAAACAGCGCATCCGAAGTGAGCGGTCAGCTGCAAGTTTTTCCCAACTCTTAGGACCCAAGTTAAGATATATACGCGCTGTTTAAAGCGTCATTCTCAACCTGAGGAAAACCAGACACTGCACTCATCTGTTCAAGGTAATTCAAGGTTTTTAATAGTCTAAAAAGCAACAAGCTTAACAACAACCATATGGTGGTAAAAATTGAAATTTAAATGTATAAACAAGATAAGGGAGTAGATTAGGCAGTATATAAGTGTTCGGGAAACGAATAATGCAATAAACATTCGTCTAATTTCGTTTTAAATTCATGCAACCTAATGGAGTGAGCAACGGTTGAAGGTAAACTGTCCCAAGTAAAACCGACACAGACAGAGTAAAAATACTTTCTACAGTTCGGGCGGGAATGGGGTACGACTAGAACATAATCATGAGTCCGATAATTTCTCGTAAGGGATAGTTCGGGGTATGGAATGTTTTGTAAAGTAACATAAGGTCTCCTCTGATTCGTCCATAGGGAAAGTCGACCTGATTCAGATGAACTATCCTTACTTTATTAGGCTTATTTCGGATGCTGAGAACTAGTTATGGTTTAGCGGTGATAGATTCGCTGCATAAGTTCAACATCCTTCTTGAGCCACGGAGACCAAGACTGCACACCGTATTCCATGACAAGTCTCAAGTATGTATTCATGATCCTTGGGAATATATTGGGCGAAAATTTCCCAAATACCCGTTTAAGTAGCTTTAGGACACGTGTTGCATTTTTTAAAAGAGACTGTTAGTTTGAAGTGAGTTTTTTAAACTGGAGCATATCCAGACACCCTAATCTTTTTCTTCACTGCAATTTTCAAGGACATGCGAACCTATATGACATGTGAACTCTACTTGATTCCCCACATTCATGATCCTGCATTTGTTGAAGTTAAACGGCAGTTTGTTCTTCAGCGACCAGCGGCGAAGCGTATCAAGATCTTTTTGTAATAGCCGACAGTATTCTGGACTACGAATGCAGCGCCATATCTTTATGTCGTCCGAAATGTTACATCAAACAATCTCAGGTACTTCATTGGCATAAACCAGAAAGTGGATCGGACGAAGTACTGAACCTTGGGGAACTCCGATAGTTGCTGCGATTGGTTTTGATAATGCACCAACAACACGTACCTGGGTAGTGCGATTTGTTAAGTAGTAATTTAGCCAATTCAACGACTTTCCAGTGATACCAAGCCTTTCAAGCTTCTGCAGTAGTAGGATATGGTCAACACTGAAAGTAGAACATATTGACTGTGTCTAAATGCCACTGATCGACCGAATATTACCTATCATTGTGAACGCTGCGGAAAAGATCGTTCTTCCTGAATCAGACTGTTTATCCATTTGAAATGCTGTGGATCATGAAACCGTCATGCTCTCACAATGTAAATCCACGTCGAACTTACGAGGCCACCAACAACACTCTAGCGTAGACAAGCAAATCCGATCATCTAATCAGTAACAAGTTTTCCAGGATTCGTTAACTCGATACAAAAGCGCATAAATACTAAACATTTTAAGTGACACTTGCACATCAACCTATGTATTATTTGGATTTGCTAGCAGCCGATCCAGTGCCCATAATCAACATTTAAATGGTCAAAAATACAATTGGCTAAACCATGACCACGGGGTGAAATATAGATAAAAATATATAAATATAAATAGTATGAATTAGTCCCAATGTTATGGTGAGGCAGATTAATACGTTGCTAATTGTTTGGGGCAATATAATGATGATTCAGCATATAATCATCATTTTTTCATTTAAATACAGTTAAAATCGCGTGGATTACCATGTCTTCCTATAGCGAATTCCAAATAAAGCATACAAACACCGAATAAAAATAACTGACTGTTCTAAAATATTCATTTGCATGCTTTTCCGTCACACATACACACCCCACGACCGGTTTCGTGCTGTTTGCGCTCATCAGGTAGGGACAGTAAGATCAGAATCCGCATGCGCTTGAAACAGTGGAGGAATGGTAAACAAGGAACGCTTGTATGCCACTGTTGGATAAGGCTGGTACGACCAACCTGTTCAAAGCATGTGTCCAAACACATGTTTAATGGGGTTAAACCCATAACCATGAAATAAAATATTCATTCGTGGGGTGTGTTGTGACGGAAAAGCATGCAAATGAATATTTTATTACATGGTTATGGGTTTAACCACATTAAACATGTGTTTGGACACATGCTTTGAACAGGTTGGTCGTACCAGCCTTATCCAGCAGTGGCATACAAGCGCTCCTTGTTAACTGACAGTTCTGTTTTAATTGTGAGATAAACGACATTGTCAGTTAACGGGCGGATGCATAATTTTGTGCTCTTATACTTCTGAACATTACTCGTCACTCGCTGATTCTAGCTGGATTATTCTTAAACAATTCGATTTCGCTTGAAGAGATCTATTGGACTCAATCATTTTTAGTCTCATGTGATCAATATTTCGGAAGTTCCTATTTTCCACATCACCGTGAAAAGTTTTGCGCGTGCAAAATTTGTTGTCGCTGTTTTGAGTTGCTCGGGACCGCAATCATTCGGAAGATCTTCTTCTGCTGAATTCAGCAAGCCGTGTTTCCTTTGTGTGAGATCAAATCTACGGTCACCAAGACCGTTTTACTCGGTAATTTGCATCCAATATATTGCGATGCGTTCCCACGCGAACATCGCAAATTTCATCTCTCAACCTGCATGCAAAGAAATTTGAGTGGAATCGGTTAGAGTAGTTTTTTGGGTAACGTTTCACTTCTGACACAGAAGCTTCGTCAGACCAAGGGTGATAGTCAGGACAGGGTACATGATTAAGTAGCGGTCAACCCACCACCACTTATTTGACCTTACCGCTAAACAGACTATAGTACGCTTACCGTGTGTCACGTCTCGTGGGAATGACCAGGATCAGTGGTCCATTTTCCTCACCGTGTGTATCCAAATCAATCCGATACAAGTGAACACGGTCAAGGTCAGTTGGCACAGCTGCCCACATAGGTAAAAGTACATAACTAACGGGGTTAAGGTTAACCTATTTTTGAAGAAAAACAATAATCTAATTAACTAGTAGGTATAAGGTGAATAATAACTATTTACCGTCGCAGTAGTGTCAGAAGTGAAACGTTACCCAAAAACTACTCTAACCGATTCCACTCAAATTTCTTTGCATTATGAATACACGATCGGTCCCAAACATATTCCAATCGATTGCTCATCTCTCAACCGTTAATCGATCGATACACGCCTAGGTTTTTCCGTGCAAGCTATCAAAGCCCACATTCAACGATCAGCCGACCTTGACCTCAACTGCTATCGAATGTCAGGATCTAAGACAACCACGCGTGATTTGTTTCAAATTTGAAAAAAGGGGTAAGTGTGAAATCGAAAGTAGTCATGTGTTATATGTCCTCTACTATGATACACACTAATTGCGATAAAGTTTTGACTAAAGAGGCAGTAGTCTTTATTAATAATGCTGAAATTCCAGGTGTCTGTTATGTGTGCAGCGTCTGTAGAACAAAGCCGTTAAACGGCGCCGACACCAATGTATCACAATCAGGAAACCTAGAAGATCGAATCAAATACTTAGAAAACTGTTCTCAAAAATTCGAGGAAACATTGAATTCGATAGTAATTGTCCACGATAATTCACTTAAAAATGAAACTAACCTAAATCCAACGCTACATCCCGTACCTCCACAAGATGCTTCGCTACTTAAAGAGAATTTGCGGGAGGCTGAACAGTTTAGTTATGCGAACGCTAGCTGCGACTCAGATTTCAGTTAGCCTAAAAAGTCGAAGGGACGTCTACTGACTGTCCATCAGCAGAATTCCCCTACCTCCAAAACTAATACTGAAATAAAAACAGATTTAATGAATCTCAGTGTAATCTGCACCAATGTGCCGGAGACATCCGGGACACTTTTCTCAAGTAGAAGCACTCACGATATTGAACAATGGTACCAGCTGTGTTCAATGATGGATATGAGCTCGATACTGCGTGATTCAATAACGCGCCTAAGTCGGCACCCCAATTCTCTTCATCATGACGAACCGCGTTTACTGAGAATAACTCTCAAAAGCCACAAAGAGGTGAAAGACCTTCTTCTAAACTCTTACTTGCTCCGTACATGTTCACAGATTAAATGTCGCATACACGCTGATATTCCATGGTGGGAGAGAATAGGTAATTTAAACCATTGGAAAAAATCTGACCAACGCATTGTTGTTCTTCTTGGTGTTCCCGAGCATACTAACACTGTTTCGGGAAGTGAAATACAGCACCACGATTACAAACAGTGGTTCTACGTTGCCAACAGCATCGCAAAGCAATGTACAACCGAGCTAGTCGCATGCTAGGTATGTTTCAGCGTATTTTCGGACTTTTTCCCTTGAATCATTCCCTATGCTCATAAATACGTATATTAACCCGGTGATGGATTACTTATTGCAAGCTTGGGCATCATGGCTACAGGAGGACATCAAGCTTCTCGAGAGGATTTATCACAGAGCAACTAAAATGGTTGGCTATCACCGTAACCTACCATAAGAGAATCGAGTACTCCTACACCCTTGGTTCCCATATTCTTGAAAGCACTGATAAGGAGAAGGACTTGGGTGTGTGGGTGAGCAGCATTTTGAAACCATCACATAAGGTCACAGCTGTCTATGAAAAGACGTCACGTGTATTGCTACTGCTGAAACGCGTGTTCGGGAGTTTCACTAAGCAAACCGTTCATCGAATAATTAATACGTACTTGAGGCCAACCATGGAGTATGCGGTTCAGGCTTGGTCACCCTGGCTACAGAAGGACATCAGCCTATTGCAGAGAATATATCATCGGACCACCAAGCTCGTACGCGGTTTTAAGCACAAACAATACGAAGATCGTATTGCAAGTCTCAATCTATTCGATTTTCGCTACCGCCGTCTTCGAGGTGATTTGATACTTATGTTCAATATACTGCATACCCCCAACCATCCCCTAAATCAACTATTCACGCGACTACCACCCAGAACCAGCCGGAGTCACGACTATACAGTACATATTCCCGACTCGAGACTAAACTGTCGAAAATACTTTTATTCCGTACGTGTATGCTTTACTTGGAACTACCTACCTTGTAATGTTGCACATTCACCCAACTTGGATATATTCAAATCAAATTTGGACAATTTCATGTTGACCAATCCAAACTTTGAACCCATATATTTTACACCATAAGAGCTTCGAACTTTGAAACCAGTTTCTTCCCAATGGTTTTTTACTTGATTCCTGAATTGCTCAGTAAGCAAACAAATCCCGTTTTTCTACCCATGTTATTCGTAACTCCCATATTATTCTGTGGTTTTTGTCAAGCTATATGCTTTTTAGACCATTAAAATTGAATTGAATTGACTCGTGCATCTTAATTTGGATACACTGCCTCGCAGACGGGTTCGGTTTTATCTAATCCTAACGTATAAAATAATGAACTCAGGCCTCCGGCCAAGCCATGTCAAACGTATTCACCCACATTCCACTCCACATTCTCACCGGAACTACCGTCGGTTCTTCTACTAGATGCGCGTTTGTTTCTTATGGAACTCCCTACAGTTAGATGTTGTACAATCATGTGGTGAAAGGATTTTCAGGAACAAATCGGACATATTTATGCGTTGTAATTCCACCCTACATCCCGTTTATATAACATGATCTTTATCCAATATTTTTTCCATCATACCGCGACA
>JACCGJ010000938.1:38426-49151 GCA_013407085.1 Atriophallophorus winterbourni
TATACTGTTGTATCACTGCTCTGCAATCGTCTAGTACTGTGCTAACCTGACAGTTTCTTAATCGGCGTGCAGTCTGGATATGCAGCATTTTACTCGGATTAGGCTTCTTATTTCACTAAACAATGTTACTCTTTCAGATTCCCTTCGGATGTTTCTGGTGGCAACGCTCCGGGATCCGGTGGGGCTCCTGGTTTCGGTAATACGGACGCTGAGGATTTGTACAATTGATGCGGACCCCACGCAAGAAAGCACTTGCTGTTAATTTTTGGTCCAAGTTGTCAACTCCGTTGTCCGTTTAACGTCCATTTATACATTGTTTTTGTGAAGTTGGAATCTGTAACCTACTTCTGGTGATTTTGATTCGAATAAGACGTCTCAAGCCTACGCTCTAAATTTAATTTTCATACATTCATTTACTGTTTTGAACACGCGTCTGTTAATGCGTTTTCCCGTTGAATACATAGTACACGTAGTTCCTATCAATCAGACCTTTCAGAAACGCTTGTTCGCTGTATGTGCTCGGTTTTGGTTCATTCTCCAAAGGCAAATTTAGTGTCAGTTACTGCACGTTCATACAAACAATTAAACAGCATAAAATAACTCATCAAGGCAATAGTCTTTGGAACCGCAATAATCATTAAGCATGAGTGTGTGGCCTGTGCAACGTGACAGTATCTTAACCCACGTGCAGTCTATGACTGTGCGGCACTTTACATGGATCAGCCTTGTCATTTCATACATGAGTCAGAGGTGAAAACTGTTTTCCTTCACGAATTCGTATATTTATTCCGTTTATAACAGTTCAGTTGTCAACGTTAAGATCTTGATACAGCTTCGTAATTGTACACTACCTTTAACGTTGGCTCTACAAATTGATTGCACACTGTAGCTCAATCTCCGTGCTACCATTTTTTGTCAGTTTAAGCGACGAAGCACAAGATTGGATTCAGAATGGATTGTGAATATTGATTTTTCGTCGACGAGCCGGCGCGTGAATTTAGTTCGATCGACTAATTAAAATCGATATTACTCCTTAATCGTTCTCATCATCATCATGAAGCACAAGTCGAGCCAGACAAAGTGTCAAGCAATATGAAGCAGATAAGCAAGCGCGCGAAAATGGTAAAGCAGGCAAGCGGAACATGCAAAAGCAAAAAGTAGCTTGCTTTTGTAGTTTCACTGCATGCGATTTTGTGATTTTTTCATCAAATAATACCGGATTAAAAAAAATATGACAATGAAATGCACTGCCGCCACTGACTTCGGTTTACAGCCATATCTCGTAAGGTTTCCAGCCAACTATTAGGTGCAGCTTTTGGACTCCACCCAGGCAAACGAATGCCCAACTGAGCCTAGTGCTACAGTGTGTTTCTTCATCCCAACGCGCCAAGTCATGGACTGGCCACCCGGTCGTTTCTCAGTTTCTCCCAGGCTCTGCGAATAAGGCGCGGTACGGTATACGGTGAGGAGGCATTCTTAAAACATGTCGCAAACGAGCAAGCACCGGCATTTCTCTCAGTCCGTGGCCACCTGCTGTCAGGGCTAGCCAAAGAACAACAAAACGAAAAAAATTTACAAGCAGTGTGAAATCATTGTGAGCATGGGGGCAAAGGATCTGTCATTTTTACCTGTATTTTCATAATTGCTTGTGGGCGTGACACTACCCGGTTGCCCAGGCCGAAGTATGGGGTTGGCTTAGGGGGCCCCACCCGGAGCCTTTGGCTAAATAGCTTGAACCACAAGGCAGTGGGTTGAGACTGAGGTACACAAACCATCGCACCACGTTAAGGTCCTGTCTTTGAGCGACGGAGTCTCAGTGCTAGCTAAAGCTAATTCCACTCGCTTTGACGATGTTATCAAGCACCAAAACCATATTATAGTGCGTTATTGATGTTTTAGACCCGAATCTCTTTATGGCAAACTCAATTCCCAGAAATAAGCCGCTGCTAATCCCAAAGTGAATGAATCGCTTCTTTAAATAATCTGAAATAAATTAAGAGTTTTCATCGGCAGTTAATTCTTTTATGCGATCTTAACTGCGATATACTTCTACTTGATATTATCAAAAGCATTTATTAGTGTCACTCAGAGTTACTCACTGAACCTAATCAAACTGTCTCCTGATGAAGGCAATAGCCATAAGGCGATTGAGAAGTGTATATGCTGCAGGTTTGACCACCACAACACAGCGAAGTATTTGTTTAGAATACCGCATTAGTTGGGTCTTGGTGCTTAAGCGCTCTGAACGAACTTAATCGTACGATGGTTTGTATATTATGATTCATCGACATAAACCAAGTTGGGCCCGTGTGTGACCCTCGGAGAATTTACAACTAGTCATTTCCAGAGTTCGCATGCGTTGCACCTGTGATACATCAGGGTCGATATGTACTATTGACTAATCTGAGCCTCAAGCGATCCGTCAAACAATCGGAGCAACACTAGCGAAACGGTTTATACTGCAGTGACAAACTCACCTTATGACTTTGTTTGAGAACTGGTATAACTTTACGTGTCGCCTGGAGACAAGCGACACTCAAACTGCCTGTGGGCTGAGACGTTTTCAGTTTGCCTTAGTCTAGACGTGTGAAATGGAAGCTGGCAATGCAACTCCAGCGTGCTTTTGCATTCACTTTATTACTTGTGAAAAATTAAATTAACACGGTGCTACCTGCGTAGTACAGAAATACTGCAAATCCTTTAACAAGATTCAAGCATCAGTATTTGTTGAGCATGGTTTCAATGTCTCCTTAATCGTAATAAACTACCACAATGATTTCAAAAGGATTGGTGATTTACGCCACCTCGCATTACTTTTGCGAAACAGAAAGCATTTCAAAAGTCAATCCGATATCTGCAATGAATCATCCAGCCTTCGTAACCTCTGGATTTATCCAAAACCTTATGGCAGCATAATACAATTATTGTGTCTCCACTGTTAACGAGTCTGGAATAATTAAGTAACGATTTTAAAATTAAGAAGAAACGAAGGAATCGGACATCTTTGACACGAACCAATAATACAAAACTTCGAAGGACAGTCATGCAGCTAGAAAAATACCGCGAATGAATAATCGAATATATTTGTGCGATACCTCCGCATTAATAAAGCTAGTTTTATACGTGGTGTAAGGCACCCCTTTGTTGTTTTAGCTGTCATTGAGTTTTCGAGACGTCCTTTTGCGATACATTATTGCTTCAACAATGCCACGGCGTTTCCTATTTTAACATACTTAGTCTCCTTACTGCCATTGCAAATGGTAATGTGATGTTGAAACACCACAGTGTTTACCAATTTGCTCGCGAAGACTATGATTGAGTACTAACAACAATCAGTCTTCAGTTCAGAGGCAACTCAGTACTATAGCACCTTAACTCAAACCCAGTTGCGTCACCTCTGCTTTTTGTTGGAGACCAGTTCAGGGCTCGCTTGTCTACGTAAGAGATTAACTAGTGATACTAATATCATGAAGTCTACACTTCAAGCTATCACTCTAACACTGGATCCAGATGTCGCGCCCTTGTTTCTCAACTGAATCCTTAATGCGACTCGACTGGAGTGTAGTCATACTGTGTTTCAATGTTTGAAGATCAGCAGTTTCAGATTTTCGCGCAATGCAAGTCCATGACATGTACGAGAGTCTTTTTTTTAAACAATCTATATGTATCTGTCGAGAAATAAAAATTGTTCGATGTGGGTGAATTCAGCTTACTGCCCTAGCATCTAAGATATCTTGTGCACGTGTGTTGAGCAATTGAAACCCAGTGTAGCATGAAATGTTCATACGCTTGTGTGGAACATCCATGGCCGACATCTTCCAAATGGGCTGAACAACGTAAATCTATTACCAATAATACTAAAATTTATCCGCTGATAATTATTGTATGAAATCTTGAATAGTCAGTTGGTTTTTCGCTTCACTCTGATGCAGGAATTTACGACCCACGAACGAATTAATTAAAATTTATAATCGAGCGTTGAGACCAAGGTACGTGAGCCACAATAAAGTTGGCCATCTGTTACTATTATGCAAGGCTTGATTTGGAACCCTTGTGTGCATATGACTCTGGCTTTCAACCTTATTCAATGACGGTTTCGCTGTTGAACTTATAGTCCATAAACCGTCCCTTTAATAAGGTGCAGTAACTGCTCTATGGCCAATTGCTTCACACTTTTTCTTAACGAATCATCTTCAGTCGTGGCGACTTTTTACTTGTATTTCCGGTACCTTTATGTTGGCAGTTTGATGGGGTGCTGGGGAAGTTATTTTGAAGGTCAGGACTGTGATAAAAATGTACAACCAGAAATGGCTCGGCTAGGGCTATTTCTGTTTGGCAAACGCAACTTCTTTTACGAATGAACTTATCTATCGCTGGCAGTGTTGCCGAAATTTTATGGCAAAATTATGCGTAGGTTCGTTCCACAAGGGTACGTCATCTGGAGTCGTTTTGCCTTAATAATTTTCTACCTCTGCATTTACCGATTTCTTTCGCCTACTTCTCCGTCTTCTCTTTCGTAATCCCAAGTCACTCGAACTTTGTTCCGATGCCCGCTGTGCAGTTGGAGCAATTTGCATCAGACTGTAAAAATTCTTCCAACCAACACTAGAGAACTCGATAATTTTTTTATTCCTCCAGTGTGAAAATAGTACTTGAATGAGCGATACCTTCTCTTTGCTTTTGTCAACACGTTTGCTCTTCTACAACCGCTGTGAACTTCGTCTTAGATACGTGGTTGTTCTCCGGTCGATGTCGTACATTGATGTACATCACAATCGCATGATTTTTTCATGCTGCACAGCTTTTCGAATGACCAGACAGTCCAATTCGGGAGGTACAATCCCACGGCGATAGGCGGTACTCGGTCGATTGGCGTCAGTTGCATGCCGGCGGCGCGATCTGCGTTCAGCAGCCAAGAGCTTTATTTGCTCCTCCCCAGCTTGTAGACGACGCTTTACTCAATGCCTCCAAGGTAATCGGTCCGGCGCAAGTTCTTCCCAACTCGTGGGGTCAATACCAAGGGCTTTATGTCTTTTACAAACGTCTTTGTACCACTAGTGTAGTCTGCACAATGGTCGACTTCCTGATTTCAACTCACCACAGAGTAGATCCTTAGGAATACGACCATTTTCCATTCTGTAGGCGTGGTCAAGTCACCGCAGGCGGCGCTGTCGTAGTATGGTGAACATGCTCTGTAAACCAGCTTTTGAAAGTACTTCAGTATTAGCCACGATATGTTCAAGATACGACGGATGCTTTGTCGATGGAAAGCATTCAGCTTCTGTTCGTGTCCTGTTTAAATGGTCCATGTTCCACTGTCGTATAGTAAAGTATTTAGTACGCACGCGCAGGATTCCCTCATCTTTGTCTTTACAGTTAACTTGCGGTTGCCCCCAACATGGGAGTTCAATGGGGACAAAATGACAGCTTCTCTGCCAATCCGTGTCTAGCGAGAGGTTAACCGCAATGGTAGAACCAATATATGTGAAATGATGTACTGGTTCAAGCTGACCGTTATCAACAGTGATCATTGGATGCGCTACAGTCTCTTGATCATGGACTTTGGTCTTGCTCATGCTAACTGTTAGCCCAAAGTCTGCTTGCCGGCTAAAAACTGTCCATTAGCGACTGGTGGTGTACTTGGGAGTGAGCAATAATGGCTCCGTCGTTGGCAAACAGGTCACGTATTAGCACAGGCACACCTTGGTTTGTGCTCTCAACCGTTTCAGGTTGAATAGCTTGCCATCTCTTCGCGTGCGTAGGTAAATGCCTTCTGTTCTTGTCCTAAAAGCGTGCTTCAGAAGCAGAGCAAAGAAAATGCCGAATAGCGTGGGAGCAAGAATACCCTCCTTTGATGCCTTGGCTAATTGCAAAGGCTTCTGAACTGAAACCGTTAAAATGGACTGAGCCCTTCACGCCTGAGTGGAACGAAATAACGAGTCTGAGTAGTCTTGAAGGTAGCCTATAAAATCAAGCATTTTCGTTAAACAAATATAAACTGCATATAATAGAATACGCCATTTCCTACACTTTTCTTGAAGTTGTTTCAGGGAGAAGATAATGTCACGTTCGATCTTTTTTTGCGGAAGCCACATTGAGATTAGGAGTAAACTCTATCAGCTGAAACTTGTAGGTGGATCTGTAAAACTTTAGCAAACAATTTGCCTACAACATTCCGAAGGGAGATTCCCCTTTAATTGTTGCAGTCGCCTCTGTCACCCTTATTCTTGAATTGCGTGATGATCTTCGTGTCTCACATCTATTGTGGAACACACTCCTGCAAACACTGAAGAAGCAAATGGTGAAGGGGCTGTTAAATACGTGGATATTTGGTGTACCGTATTTCATAAACGACGCTTTAGATAATCAGCATTCGACGAAATTACAATCTTTGCTAAATATGGGCGCTAATCCATAAGAATGCGTCCGGACACCAGTTCACACGCAATTCTTTTTTGTTATGACGATAGCATAAAAGCTATGATGAATCATATTTCCTTTTTGCACTATTATTATTATTATTCATTGTCCCATTCTCTCTTCAAATGTCAATCTTTTTCAAATACTCAACCTTCTAGAACGCCTCTTTGTCCAAAGTCATCTTATTTACATCATGGTATCTTTCTCGAAAGGAGAGCATTACCAAACAATTGAGGTCGAACTTATTTCACTATGTGTGACTTCCTGTTGTCCGTATAAGCTAATTTATTAGTCACGGAAAGAATGTGGAAGTCGTGAGCTCGTGGTGCACCTCAATGATCGCACCGACCGACGCAGACCAGAAAACAAGTCTAGAACTGAAAGTTCAAATAAATCTTTTCGTTCTTGTTCATCCACATCGGATACGACTTTCGATCTGTCGAGCTAGGATCGAACCCTGCTGCCGTCGCATAGTGATTGAAACCTTGAATTACCTTGAAACGCGCTTGATCTAAATCTCCGCGTTGCCTGGGTGTACAACTTGGTACCAACACTAGTTAGAAAAATAACGACGACAGTGCAGTGGAAAGCTTTGCGCTAAATGAACTGAGTATAAACATCGGATTTATGAGTGTCAGCAGTCTGAAGAGGAATAAATGAACAGATGTTCAAAATCGTACGCTACTTGATCATCGACATGCAACACCCATGAGCACAATGCAGTGTAGACAACCACTAAAAATTCAGAAAAACCAATTGTGTTTTGGCATATATAGATAATTTGGATGATTGAGTTCAGTTGAAGTGTCAGAGTGACGTTCAAAATCTACGAATGTCAACCGGTCCTGATTGAATCCATTTTTTGGAGCAATAGACTGAAACCGAATCAGCTGTGTGTTTGTCTCAACAGTCGATCGATATTTTCCAATTCTTTCCTCGTTTGTTCGTTTACCGCGTCCACCTGTAAACAATGATTTTTCACGTGATAGTTGGCATAGAAAGCAGATATCAATAGATTTTTTAATTGGTGAAATCGCCGTTGAAGGCGGATGTGTCGACGCCTCGGTTCTTCGGGCAGCAAACATCGAGTAATGTGATACTATCACCTTATTCACCGTGGGTTTGCAATATTTTTATTTTTGGTATTAGGTGGATATTCCTCTTGGTATGTTGTCTTCATTTCGATCATTCCTGAATTTAATTTCGTTTCTGTTTGGTCAGAAACTAACACGTCTTTAAGTCATTTTCCCGATTACCCAGTCTTGTAACGTTTCATGCAGCTTTCTCAAAGCAGATTTTCAGCTTCAGTAATCTAGTATATTTTGCGGTAAAATTATATTTCACAACAACTCCTTTTCCGGTTTCTGTTTCGATTACTATCACTGGTTCATACCATTTCATCTTTTGATCTTGATCGCATTCCTCATTACTAGTTTCGTGCAATATTATAGCAGTATTAGGTTTCCATACGCTTTAAAACGTTAGGTGGAATCTGATGAAAACTTCAAGAGAACTGTTGGATATTTCAAAATAGATTCGCATTGTGAAATTCTGTCAATTGTTGTAACGCTTAGAAAAGATGGCTGTTTGTTTGTTGCTGATGTCCCCTGCATTTGCACTGCGCTTTCGGTTTCATACACATAGCACTTGTCTCTAAGACGTTGAGGCTAAGTTCAATTAGATTTGGAAGGGTGGATGGTTAACGTGTTTGCGATTCAAGCTCACCGTTAAAATTTAGCCGATTTTCCCCATAACATTTCTGGTTAATTGGTGATAGCCGATGGTGTGAAATTCATGTGATCGGAGTTACTCCATAACCATCTCTAATTGTTTGTGCTAGATTTCTATCAATTAAAAGCCACTGTGGGTGAATTCGCAATGAACTAACGTGTTGGGCTCATTACCGATGATTTAATGAGTATCTTCCCGAACTAGTTATTCAAAATTTGACCTATCTTGGCCATCGTGAGGCCGCCACATTTCATGTTCTCGAAACTTAAATTACTTCCTGTTACTTAGTTGTCTGAGAGGCGTTGTCCTGTAAGCAAATCTTTAAATTACATCACAATTTTTCAAACATCCTAGTATATAAGAAAAATGACAAACTTTACAGATATATCAATGACCAAGCAAGCAATTTACGAGCCTGCTCAAGTAATACGTTCTAACAATTCGGCATCTTGATTTTAAAGTTAGTTCCATCGGTCATTTATAACATGACTTTGTTTATACTTTCTCGGGTTATTTTGGATTCATAGAATTAAAGCTGATCTTGTTGTATCTTCGAACTGCCTATGCCGCTGCGTTAAGTCAGTCATAACGGCATTAGCCTAGGAAACGTAATAAATCGACATGCGTATTAAATTCTCGTTTGCTGGCCGGTTTTCAATTCCCGTTCTGCATAGCTAGGCACACTACGATCATACAGTCTGATGTCTCGAAGTGGTCAGTCTTAAACGATTTATTCACCAGGTTAGCACAAACCGACGTTTTAAGAGAATGCTTTTCCTGTTAGAGCATTTGAAGGCACTTTATGATCGGTTCCCCCAGTATCATGGCTGATGGCAACTACAAAATTAAGCTAGTGTACCAAAAGGACAGCTAGCATCAATCGCCAGCATGCGTATCACAACACCAGTAGTTAGTGCGGACCCTTTAATGTCTTTCCAAGTGTGAACATTCGGTAAACGATTCCGTCTACATAATAGTAACCTTTTGGACAACTGATTAACCGCTTTATCATCGACCGCAGACTGCGTAAAACTGCAAAGTGATTTAGATGCACTACACGAATGGTCAGTTGAAATAAACTGCCGTTCAATTTTCAAAAATGCAAGTTACTGCAAATCGGTAAGCCCTTTCAGTACGAATATCACTTTGGGCAGACGATTTTGAGCTGGACTGAATCCGAGAAGGATCTTGGAGTCTGGATATGTGGCAGCCTAAAGAACAGCGTGCATTGTGAGGTCATTTACAAGCGTGCTTCAAAGCTTCTAGGTATGCTTCGACGGATCTTCAGAACCTTTACGCCTGTAACGTTGCCAAGCATCATGAAGACCTACTTAATTCCCACAATGGAACATGCATCGCAAGCATGGACTCCGTGGATGAAAAAAGATATATTCTTGCTTGACAGGATATATCATCGTGCAACTAAACTCGTGCGTGGTTTTCGAGACCTTACATACGAGGAAAGGTTGAAAAAGCTAAAGCTCCCCACTCCCCTTCAACGTAGACTTCGAAGTGACGTTATCATTACTTACAAAATATTGAATACTCCAGATCATCCACTCAAACATTTGTTCAAATACCGTGAATCAGGAATTACACGTAGCCACTCAGCGGCACTACAAATTCCCCATTCCCGTACTAATTGTCGCCGATATTTCTATTCGGTACGTGTCTGTTTCCTGTGGAATGCCCTTCCGAAGCAATTATCACCTCTCCCTGTATCCAAACATTCACTCGAACCTTGGACACTTATTTGTTACACAACGAATTGACGATGCCTGTGTATTGACTCAGGGTAAGCATATTACTTGACTCCAGTGACATCGTATAATTGTTTTTTTATACCTCTTATTGAACGCATATTTACTATGATATGGTAATTGTGAAGCTATGTGCTTTTTGTGACCATAAATTCTTGAATCTTGACTGAATAAAAGTCTAACCTTGTCTTCCAGTGCGTCCATTTTCATCAATAGCGACAATTTCAACGTGAGCACTTGCTCAGCCAGTTGTTCAACCGTGTTCTCGAGCTACAAGAAATATAATTTATGAAATTCGCTTATGGTGGTTTCTGCGGCTTTCGTAGAAAGCACGATAAGATTAAAGACAACTAACATTTTGATCGGGCAACATTAGCGGTTTAAGATCCGATTCCTTGGGATCTGTTTGCGTTTTACCGAGGCGAAGCTGCAATTCAACCATTTCCGTGTGCAAGATGGCAAACTGACGTTTCCTGAAATAGAAGAAAAAAAGAAATAAAATAAAAGAGAAATAACCTATGTTAATCTATCATCATTTTATTTGTTTGCCGCGTGAAATCTCAGTTCCAAACATGTGCTGCACTAAGCATTATACATACTCGCTGTTGCTTTACAACGCAAGTTTACTGTGCAGCTGGACACAAGCTCGGCGAACACCATCTGAACAACATCCCCATCCTGAGCTACGTATATTCTCCTCTATTGCTGAGCTGGACATCTCGTTAGTCGAATTATCGAGTGAATCAACTTAAGCATTAAGATCCTGTTTTATATTTCTATTTTTGAATAGTTATACAATCGAATGAGCTTTACG